>JASTWK010001213.1:0-44675 GCA_030770225.1 Temnothorax unifasciatus
AAATTCCAGCACCCGAACGGCGCCCGTTAGCCTTTTGTAATACCCCGCGCCGAAAACGCGAACGTCCCCCTCCCCCCCTCCCCCTCCTCCTCGCCCTAAAACGCGGACACCATCCCCCTCCCCCTCCCCCCTCCCCTCGCCCTAGAACGCAGACACCTACTCCCCCCCCCCTTACCCCCTCGGCGGCACCCCCCTTTGTCACGATATGTTTATAAATATTTAATAAACAACATGTCCTAACGCGCTCGCCGACACTCCCCCCCCCTCCGGACCCCCTCGCCCTAGAACGCAGACACCCTTCCCTCCCCTCCCCCTCCCCTCGGCGGCACCCCCTTTTGTCAACGATATGTTTATAAATATTTAATAAACAACATGTCCCGACGCGCTCAATTCCCCCTCCCCCTCCCCGCGGACCCCCTCGCCCTAGAACGCGGACACCTTCCTCCCCTCCCGCGGACCCCCTCGCCCTCGAGTTCCCCCCCGCCCCGCTCCCCCCTCCCCCCTCGGAGCTCCCGGAGCGGTTAGCCCATTTTATCCCTACTTATATCTATCGTAATATTCGTAACGCTTTGATCGTGATCGTAAGCAATAAAGCCGTCGGTAAACCGTATATCTATAAACCAATATATCTATAAACACATTTTTTTCGCACGTCGAGAAAGCTGACAGATTAGGTTATGTTGTAACGCCAGACAAGCGTCGTAATCGTAAGAGTTCAAGCTGAATCAACTCATACGATGAGCTTACGATAGCTGTTACGGTCGCTTACGGTGAACCCGTTAAACATTACGATAGATGTAATTCGGGCTTAACCATTAGCTAAGAAAAATAAGAAAAATATAAAATGTAAAAATTTCCAAAGAACGCTGCGTTACGTATTATTAATTAAATATCAATAAATTCTGACAATTTTAACGACTATTTAGTAAATTCACTAAATGTATGTTAGATCAGAGAGATTTCCTCTCTCTGGTTAGATGGAAGTGGAAATGTGGGTGCGGTTATTGCTAACTTGTGTTGATTGTGCTGCTATTAGATAGTTACTAGAGAGATTTTTGTGGAATGATATAGGGCCGATTTCACAGTCTCCGATTAACTTGATTCTCCGATTAAACTCACTCTGCATCTCTTTCTAACTGTCTCCCTTAGAAAGAGACGAAGAGTGAGTTTAATCGGAGGATCAAGTTAATCAGAGACTGTGAAATCGGCCCATAACCTCAATTCTTGTTCGCCGATCAATTTAAATATCTAGTAACAAGCTCTTTCTGACTTGAAAATTTTATCTAACCTCTAGTCATCATATATCAGATATGACACTGCATTGTTATGCAAATCTAATAAAGCAAATAAAGTAAATACATTTATAATGCTAATTATTTAGTATGTTTTATAACATTTAATTGCATTTATAAAAAAATAATATAATTGCGCCAGTTATAACATATATAGACAAAAAAGTATACGTATGTTAATAAATCAAAATAGCGTAGCAGCTAGGGTACGAGTCTGATCATCCTGAAGGTCCAAGTTCAAAACCAGCCGAGCCAGGAAAATTAAACAATTAACATAGTAAAAATAAAAATTAGTTAATAAAAATTTATCCTAAGTTTAGAATGTACTCTTGATAAAAAAAATTATAATAAAAAATTAAATAATTTTTTTGTTAGTTTTTGTATCTAGTTGCAGTTAGTTTCAGCTAGATAAGTACTAGATAGTATTTCCCATGAAGTCACTAGAAGTGAGCGTTACATTACTGGCTCATCACTAGCTAGAAAAACTAGACAGTGATGATGTATAACACAACTTTATTAGCTCGTGACTAGCTAGCCACTATTTTCAATTTCTACTCGGGCGTGGGGAGGAAATAAAGGGGGTACCCCGTTTTACCTCAGTACCCCCGTTTTTTTAGCTCATAAATTTTTCTCTATAAGAAGTTTCTCAAATTATTAGCATATAATAAATTGCCTTCATTCTAAGAAACTTTATAAGCTAAATAAAATGATGTGGAAGCAATATGCAAGTTTTTAATTTGCTTTGTGTTTGTTTCTTTAGTTTAAAATTTTTTGAAAAGTAAAACATACTAAAAGTTTTTACTATATTTTCTTTTACTATATTTCCATTCTTTTTTTTTAACGTGGGGGAAATCCTCATGGATCCTGGGGGGATACTCTTGTTCCTCGGTAAAGGTCTCATGTAGCGGCAATGTGCAAAATTCTAATTTGCGCACTGTTTTATTATTTTTTATTAACTTTTACTAATTTAATTATATTTTTCACTCTTTCCTACGTCTATTTTATAATATAATTCTTTAAATTTGATTAATTGGTTCTTAAGTTACATATAAGCAAAAACACTATATTTACGGGGCTATTATTCTATGAATTTTATGAAGTTTTGACATTTCTAACAAAGAGAAGAAAAGATTAAATGAGGTCTCCGATTCATTGAAATTTTAATATACTTAAGAAAATTGGTTAATAAAATAAATAAGTAGTTTTTTTGTTGTAAACCAATTTTCATGAAACCAGTACTAAAATTTTTCCAGAAAACAAAGCTAAATCTTTAAAAAAAATAGAAATTTGCACTTGGCTTTCTCATCAAATTGAGATATGGAAATTTGCACATAGCAAAGTCACAATTTTGAAGTGAGAGAGTAGGAAATTAGCAAATTAAATCCACAAACGTTTTGCTACGCTCTAAAAGCTCCTCTATGAGGAATCTTGTATTTTATTAGATGCATAATTTTTAGTTTGGCTTCCTCATAGAGGAAGCTTTTCGCACGTAGCAATACGTTGTGGATTCAAATTGCTAATTTCCTACTCTCTCACTTCAAAATTGTGACTTTGCTATGTGCCCATATCTTAATTTGATGAGGAAGCCAAGTGCAAATTTCTAATTTGCACAATTCTTTTTTTCAAATTTTTTGTATAAAATTTACAAGCTGCATCTTCTTCTTACTTTTTTCCTAAAAGTTTATCTGCCTCTATCCTTCTTTAACTTTCTTTAATTATACTTTTTTGTTTATATTAATTTTGTTTTTGATCACTTATAAAGCTAGGTCTAATCAACCAAATCTTAAAAATTATATATGAAATAGGGATAGAAAAGACCGAAAAATATAATAAAATTAGAGATAGATTGATATCTCCAAATTTGCGGAAGTTAGAGCAACCACGGACATTTACTATGATTTTATGGTAGATTTGCGGAATACATAAAACCTTATAATAAAGTAATAGACATAAAGGTTTGAAAACTATTAGTAAGAAATAGTATATTGTACAACGAGTGGGAAAAGTGGTCGATTCTGAATGAGTATGAAGTTGGTCGCACGAGCGAAGCGAGTGCGACCATCACACTCATTTGGGCTCGACCACTCTTCCCACGAGTTGTACATACTACTTTTCCTAACAAGAGCGTGAAATAGGCCTTGTTCTAGGCGCCAAATGAGGGAGTTCGGGGGGCGAAGCCCCCCGATGGGGTCCAGAGCGAAGCCCCGGTGGGGCCCAAGGACGAAGCCCCGGTGGGTGGTTCGGGGGGCAAAGCCCCCCGACTAAGACAAAAAATAAAATAAAAATAAAAAATAGATTTTTTTGAAATAAAAGAAAGTAACAAATTTTACGCAGCTGGTCAGACTGTCGCCTGCACCTCGTTTAAATAATGCATTGCTCGACCCAGACGAATCACAACTAGTACTTCTTCCCCAATCCTTTCGTAATTAGCGAAACGCTGCTCACCATATTTCTACGTGCTTATCAACCTGCCCGTTATTTACAAGCTCCGTCAGCGCCCGAATCATATTTTCCATATCTTTACTTCTGCTCTTATCCTTCTCCAACACGTGGCCCGCCAACTATGCGTTATATCAAGTAGGCCAATTAGAATACAGATAAATAATCCTCGTCACTGCTCAAAATCTCCATGATTAACAACGCAAGCAAAATGTGCATTGACGCGTAATGAAACGTAACTTCACGACGCAAAATAACGTGAAGTTGCCGCTATCACCCGCGGTTACCATGAGACATCAATAAAATGAAGCATTTCTTAATGCTTACAATTTCATTTCTCCACTAGTTAAGAAATGGCTTTATTTCTCAACGCTTACGTCATCGATTGAGAAATGGATCGTTTTGCTCACGCAAAACAAGCGCGAAAAGCGGCCTATTTCACGCTCGCGTTAGGAAAATATTCTTTTTGTAATGCCTGTCGCGAAAGTTCGATTTTCGATTGTTGTTTAGCGTGCGAAAAGTGGCTTATTTCTCAACGATTCAATATATGCCTTACTTTACCGCACTAGTACAAGAAAAGCACCTTTATGACTTACTTTACCGCACTAGTGTATAAAAAAAACCTCCTTTTTTCACGGTTAATAGTTTTTATTTTAAAAATTTACGCGAGACAAAACGTCAAATCGTTACAACCGTTATCATTCAAAAAGAATAAAATAAATAAAGAAAACAATTAGTGTCCAAGATCGTCCACGCCGATGGAAAGCAGCTGGATCTGCCACATAGAATTTACTACCGAAGAAATCAAAAGATAAATATATGAGTATTTATGAAAATTTTATGGAATGGAGAGCATCTAAAAATACAATCTCATTTTCGGAAAATGTCTTAATGGCATATTTTGATGAATTGTCAAAAAGTGCGAAACCATCAACCCTTTTTGGTCTCACTATACTCGATGCTAAAAAGTACTTTGAATATACATCAGAATGTCAATATAAAAAATTATGCGAAACTCAATGCAATCTTGAAAAGACAATTAACGGATTTGTCTGCAAAAAATCAAAAGTTATCACATCGGATAAAATTGAAAAATTTATAAATAAACCCCCGGATAATAAATAATTGGCAACAAAGGTAAAAATCAAAATTTAGACACTTAATTTACAAAAAAATTCATTGCTATGGTCATTACAGGCTGCTCTACTTCTCAGAATAACTGGCGCATGTAGGAGAGAAGAATTTTGCAATATCACCGTCAATGATGTAAAAAATTATGACTCATCGACGATCCTCGTGAGCCTCCCAAATACTAAAACACATATCAAACGATCATTCACAATCAACGGCGCATTCCACAAAATTAAAAAAAAATATATATAGTTTTATGTCCAGCCAACTCGAAATCTAACTGGTTCTTTTTGAATTATCAAAATGGGAAATGTACCCAACAACCGATTGGGATTAACAAATTTGGGGGCATACCAAAAGAAATCGCCAAGTATTTAAATTTACCAGATCCCGAAAATCACACTTTCCGACGAACTTCAGCAACTTTACTTGCTGATGCTGAAGCCGACATTACAACATTGGAACGTTACGGGGGATGGAAGTCTAATCAGGTCGCCAAAAGTTATATATAGAGGATTCAGTATGAGCAACAAACGACGGATATGTGAGAAAATCATGCACCCATTTCGTTAATGTAACGAATTCCAATATTTTTGCTACTTCAACATCAATCCTGTCAACATAAAAAATAATAAGAAGCTCACAAAATTTCTGCGAAGTGAATATAAATGCACCGCAATCAAATAATGAAAATTCTTAATCAAAATTCTGAACCATCTTTGCAAACATCTTCAAAAAACATTACGTTTAATATTAATAATTGTTCAAATATCACATTTCATTTTGGCGATGAATAAATATAACGCCAAATCCCTAACAGCATTAATATCCTGTATATTTATAGAATATACTAAGGATGTACTTAATATACTGAGAACATCCTTATAATATCTTATACTGTACGATATCCTCTGAACATTCTCAGAATATACATTTGCTGTTAGGGATACTATTTCTTATTTGAATTTAATTTTAATTAATTTTTTAATCTCAAATTAAACTTTTCGACAGGCATTACAAAAAATATTGTGTGACATGTGCGGAAAACAACGAACTACGTCGCGCGAGAAATTGCCGCATTTGCCTCAGCTTATGGTGCATTCACACTCGTACTCGTGTGAATGCACCATAAGCCTTCGGCTCATGCGGCAACTTCACGCGCGACATAATTCGTTGTTTTCCACACTTGCCACACAAGATACTATTGTTATGAGAAAACTTATTTAAAAGAAGTATAATAAAATAAGTAAAGTGCTTTTCTTGGCTGTCGAATAATTATTTTTCTGTATGTATAAACATACACTCTAATTTAAAAAAACTATACTTTTTTTACCTTTGTGAGAAATTCTACAAACGCTTTTTAAGGCGCACACTGTATTACATTTTGTATATATCAGAAAATCTGTATTATAGAACGGTTATAATGGCACCGAAAAGAAAACGCAACAAGTTGTGGAATTATTTCGAGAAATTGAAACCTTTGCTGGTAAAGTGCGCAATTTGTAAAATAGAAATTTATATGCCTCATCCATCAAACAGCACAGCAATAATGATAAAACACTTAAATAGACATGAAATATTTCTCAATAATGACACTTTCACATTATCTGACAACATTATCATGATTTGAGACAATATTACTCAAAGTTACCGAGATATATGGCAAAATGTAATGATTGTAATAAAACAATATCTTTTTTAACAAATAATGCACGTTTACGAAAACGTTTAAGAAGACATTCCACAAGAATCCTGAGTCGAGATGAGTATAAGTTCACGTTCAAAAAATTATTAAAAGACTATAAAATAAATATAATGATAAACAATCAATAGCTGAAAAAATTAAGCAAATAAAAGTTTTTATCAGGGCACCCATGTAACACTTATTTGCAATTTCGATCATAAATGTGCTTCTCAAATCGTAATGATAATATAGTTAGTATTTCAATTATTTCGCATAATTTAAATAAATCTGAGTCGCTTATTTTCACGTTCTTTTATGCATTATAGATATACAATTCAAAAATTTAGATTAGATATTTATATATTTGACATTATAGTATATTAAAATTCGAAGCAGATATATAAAATATGCGATTTATACTTAGTTTTTATAGGTATTCAAATTAAATAGCTCTATTTAATAAAATATATATGATATGGACAACTGAAATCTGCCCTCCACATATTATATAGATGATTAGTGATTGATAAAAATTTCTATTAGCAAACAATCAACGGTTCTTTATAATATTTGAATATACGTTGTAAATCTGCAAATTTCAGCATAGTAGTATTAAGGAGGAACATACGTGTAGACCGCAAAAAAAAAAGGTAAAATTCGAGAATTTTTATCTTGGAAACTATTAATTCGATTCGGGTTTTTTTTATTTAAAAGTATCTACATTGAGGCACGTTCACAAATTTTTTTAAGGGAATTTATTTCCTCGGAACGCTGTTCTCGTGGCCGGCGTAAAATGTGTTCCTCGCGGACACGGTTCACGGTTCCCAAGATTTCGCGCAGTCGGTTAATCTGAAACGTAAAATTCAAACGGATTCTTAAATAGCAATACATAAAGCAATTTCCATCAACAGATTTCATTTAAAAAAAAATTTTTTTACCGAAACGTCGACTGTTTGAACTCACAATTCATTTTTCGACCCAAATTTTCGACCTTTATAGTCTGATAAAAAAAAACTAGTTGAGTAAAAAAAATCTCCCGATGGAAACGAGAAAAACTATCGCAAAACATTGTGTATAAATTTTAAGCAAATCGGTCCAGCCGTTCTCGAGATATTCTAGGAACCGACTTCGAAAAGTATGTTTTGAGATAATCGAGTTAAAGTTTGGCAAAGAAATTACGTATAAAAGATTATTTTTTTATTTACCGTTAATCAGCGATTCCAGGGTCATAAAGTAATCCCTCCGCAGCTGTCGCAGCATCCTCAGCAGCAATTCGTGACTGTCTACGCTGAATTCTCCCTTCATGGGTCGCGTTGTGAGCTTTAATTTCGCCCATAACGCCAATCATAATGTCCACAATTTTTCGAATTTTAACATGAAATTTACACACAATATTCTTTATACTTCAAACTTTAAGAAAAGTGAAAAAAAAGAAAATCGAATTTTTGAAAATTCTACTCGTATATGTTCCCCCTTAAGCACAAACTAACCCTATATAAAAAGATATAAAGCATTCTTTCTGTATCTCTTTCTCTTTCTTCCTTTCCTTTTCACACTTACTTACAAAACTTACACTCCATTACGGTGAATAAGGCCGGTATTTATAGTCGGATCTTATTTCAAGACCGTCTTAAATAATGTCTTATGATGCTAATACGGCTCTGTGATTAAGTTTAAGATCCGACTATAAATACCGGCCTCAGTATATAATAGCATTAAGTAATACGTATACAGCTTAGTATTTTAAGAATTATTACTTCCCGGGAAAAAAAGATTATATATAATTATATATAAATATATATGATTATGTATGAATTTTGTCTCTATATAATTATATATAATTATAATAAGTTAAAGAAATTAAGCTCGTCAAAAGCAAAAGCTAATCCTATATTTCGGCCAGTATTACGAGCAATTTTTTTAGGTGTTATTAGAAAAAATCACAATAACCGTGAATATCTATTTAATCAATAATTAATAGCCAACGTTTCGACCTACTTGGTCTTCTTCAGGGCAGATGTTGTTACATTTAAAATTAAGTCTGTTAGAGCTCACATGAGACAATATACAAAAACATTAAATTTCAATAGTCATCGTCGGCGACATATAAACAAGGTCAGATCGACATAAAATTAACGCTATCATTAGGTACGCAAAGCTCAGTTACCGATTAAATTAAAACGCATATCGTCGAAAATCCATACTCCTCTCTCTACAGCAGCAGTTCTCTGCAAGAATGAAATGCATCCTGCAAAGGTCCTTTGTAAAAGTGATGCTTCTTATTGGTTGTGTGCTTATATTGGTTGTACGTTTACAATCCGTCTATTTCTTGTTCGCGCGATCATGCTTAGTGACAACTGCGTTACAATTAAGAGTAATTAAAATCTTGTCATACCATTAAAACACTAATGCACTTACATAAGTGATCCCGCTAACAATTCCTGTGTTCCGTTAATTCTGTCTGTAGATACATGTGTTTCGTACCGAGGATCTATTGCTACTGTGAGAGGGGAGCACCATGATGTAAAAAGAAAGGTGTTTCATTCCCGAGATGCGCAGTGGTCTAAAATAATGGCTGCCTTCTGACCAATCAAAAAGCCTCCCCAAATGTAAAAAGCAACATGGCTACTTCCGTTATATGTAAGAGGTTAGATTGTTAGCCGCCGCATGAGCAGATTCTCGCTTAGATCCAACCGGCGATCCAACGATTCCGAGAACGTGACGAAGGTGTTGTAAGGAAGGAAGAATAGTCAGGAGGGAAGATCAGGAAGGATAGTGTTACGTCCAACCCCAGGATTAAGATAAAGAAAACTGGGAAGCGAAGGAAAGGCTAACCAGAGGGGTAGGGGTAAGGAAGGACGCAACCAGATACTTACAAATATCGCTCGCAGGTACACGCTCTGAGGCGCGTGGCGCGAGCCGAACGCACTTACGATGGCTCAGGAAGGGTCAACGTCCGTAGAGACGGTAGTACTCCTTCCGTGAGCGGTGCGATCGTCGGTCCTCTTTTGAGTCAGGGAATTTAATCCCTTTAACTCGGGATCGGACCTCGTGTGACTTTAAGAGGGAGATAAGGGTGAGGTCTTAAATTAATGAATAAACGAGGATATTATTAACATAGCTATTTATTCTTAATCAACATAAAAAATAAAAGGGTATAATCTAATATGAAATTTACATGAATTTGGCAAAAATGTGTTGTCTGATATTACTAACATAATAAAAATCTAACAACAAATTGAGTACAATTAAACGGAATGAATGTGCGAGTGTGAGGTGAATGTATATGGGTGGATCGCGGGTGTTACATTGGTTCGGAGGTGATCGGGCAGGATTTTTAAAGGGGAACCTAATTGAAAATATACACCCTGCCCGCTATTATTACATTGGAGTCGAGTAAAAAGAAATAAAAAAAATAATCTACATAAAGTTAACTACGGTGTGGAGTGTAAATGGTGATTGATACGAATTATAACTGCTATAAAGAGGGACTTATTCTAAAGTAATTATCTCGGCGTCATCTAGATCGACGGTCGAGGCGGTGGAAGGAGCGGGGGAAGGTTAAAGTCACTAGATCTATAAAGTAACGCAATTGTCAGCCATTTTGGCTCCATAACGTGGCAATTTCAAATTACACTTTTATAAGAATTAATATTAAAAAGAAGGAAAAACAAATAAATACTAAAAATTAAATATAAAAAATATATTATTCTTTTTTATTACTTATATACTTCTTTTTTTCATAACATTTATAATTTATCACAGATTTCTTCATTGCGACACTGCGACTAGAAGAAGGAATAGCTTTGACAAAGTTCTTATCACAGTCTGTTTTTAAAACAAAATGTATACGTGAAATAACAAATATTTTTAGTAGTTTATATATAATATTATGACATGCTGGAATAAAATCCGTCGAATATATTTGTAAACATTTATTAACTAATTCTATAGGTTTTAACTTATTAGATAATAAATCAGTCTCATATTGCCGAAATAATATTTCGCATTTATATATGATATTATATACATCCATAGTAGGAAAATACAATACATTTGTCTTATATTCTCTTAATTTGGTGAAAAGACTTATATTATTACTATTATTGACATCATCATTTGAATTTGTATCAGTATTTACAAGTGCATTAAAACATGTAGTACAATGTTTGTAATTTGTTTTAATTTTACGTAATAATGCACCTGTCAAATAATACAATGCAGTTTGCGTTTCATTATTTAAAGGTTCATTTCGCATTAGTGGAGTATGTAGTTCTTCATCCCAATCATCCCATATTTCATTCTCAATGCTCTCGAGACATTGTATGTCTTTAGACTTATTTTTATTTTCTAACTGTTTTATTTCTGTACAATATTGTACAAGGTGATCCGTATCAACAACAGAATAATTACCACGATCAATATTTGCCTGAAATTGTGATAGAGAAATAAGGCGCAATGATTGTTTAAATTCTCGTGCGTCTGGTACGGATGTTCGCCCACGTATTGTCGAAAATAAATTTTCTAACGCATCCTGAGTAAATCTGCCTAATAATAAATATTTAAAATTTTGTTTGTTTAAATATTCATCTTGTATATCGAGAGCAGTTTGGGTACAAAGTACCAAACCGCTTTGGAATGGTTTCCACTTTCCATCTCCAACTACTGTTATCCCATAAACAATTTCATTAAATTCCTTTAAAAAAGTGATATTTTCTGTGTATATATTTTCCTGAAAATGGGATAGCGCAAGTTTCTCATAACGACTAGTCATAAGCTTAAACCATTTGTATATTGTGCTTAAAAACCACGCAGTAGTTTTATGCTTGTAATCAATATTTTTTCTATCTATGTGATATAATATGGCTGCAGCAACATTGTTATTTAATAATCCTACGCTTAAAGCAACGTTCATTTTATCGAAGTGAGCAGGATTTATTGATTTTTCTTTTAAGTGTGGACACAGTTTTAAAGTATCTTTTTGGTCTAGCATATATACCTCACGAATAGGTTTGATAGAGACTTCGTTGTGTGGTAAGTTATACTTTTTCACTATTGTTTCATCTAAATAAAATGTGTTACCTGCAGTTAATGCGCATGCAATATTTTTAAAAACATGAACTGAATCTGCTGTAATAAATAGTTTATCTTCATTGTTACATGGATGTTGAGTGAAATTTTTTATTTGACTATATTTACCAGCTGTAATATCAAAAAGTCTCCACCAACTCCTATTTTGTGCTCCCATATTCGAAAGTACTACCTTAATAATTAATCCAATATCGTGTGCCTTTTCAATAATTGTTAAAATCTTTCTCGCCATTTCTTGCGGGCAAAATGAATTGGCTGTATATTCATATCCAATGGTTTGTTTCCACTTAGTAGTAATGCCGCACAGCATAAATACCATACTATGTGTAGCTAGCTGATCACAAGAATCCATTCCTCCTGACAGTTTCATTGTTGGTCGGCCAATAATTGCATTGGTACTTCTATCATATTGCAAACCAGGCTTTATGGACATTTCATCTATAAGTAGTATTGCATGTTTTTCTTCTGATTTAAATGTCTGTATCTAAAATAACATAACAATATACATCATAAACTCTACATGAAAATATGCATATATATAATACTTTTATTTATATTCAGCTGCTTTTTGATGAAAGTAATTTCAGTTTAAATGTACTTATACAAATATATTAATAAATTATTAAATAAATAAATAAATAAATAAATAAATATATATATATATATATATATATATATATATATATATATATATATATATATATATATATATATGTATGTATGTATGTATGTATGTTTTGTGTGTATATATACAAAAATATGAAAAACTTAATTATTCTTTTTTATAAAAGCGCACGCAGTTTAGAATAGAAGCATAATTTAATAATTTTACATTGTATGTGTTACATATGCGTGCGTATATAACTTTGCATATATTTTTTTTTTTGAAACTGAAGTTACTTTTTTTAACATATGTATAGCAATAAGGGTGGTTCTACAATCATTCCACAATACACTGTCGGAAGTCGTTGTCGGAAGAGTTTACCACAGTTTAATTTAGAAAAGAATTATCCACTGTGTTTGATCAATTCTGCCGACAATAACTCCCGACAGTCTGTTGTAGAATTAGCCTAATAAAAAATACTAACTTTCATCTTTAACAGCTGGAATATGTCTTCTAAAATACCTGGGCCAAATTTTAAATTTTGTATGCAGTTTTGTAGAGTACGAATACTTGGATATGGCAAGTTCTGCCGTTGCACCTCCTCGTAGCCTTTTCGTCCGCAGGCTACGTACAGTTTCAAGGCTTTATTTATTGTTTGTGTAGACCATGAAGATCCTCTATGGTGACACTTTGTCATAAAATTGTGTTGATCTGCGTTGAACACTTTTTCAAAATGTATATTTCTTTGCCGCAATTTTTTCTTCAAAATATTACATTCTCGTATTTTTCGTGTTAAAGCATTTTCCAATTTCCTAATCTTTCTATCTTTTTTTCTGATTAATGGAGTGTTCTGTGATTCATCCATAACATTTGTTCCAATATTATTTGTCATGCTATTACTATTGTTCTCATCGTTATTATTACTGTTGCCATCGTCATTATTATTACTGATGTCCTCATAGTTATTATTACTGTTAATATCATTACACAAGCTAGTGCAATTTATATTTATTAGGTTCTGGTCATTTTCACCTATGAAAAATTAAAAAATGAAAGCTTTAATAACAAAAAACAAGTTAACGCAGTATACTAAACAACATACAGTTTAATAAATAAGTTAATTTATATATACAATGGTTACAAACAATTCAAGGCTTCATTTTCTAATTCACTTGTCATAAAAATCTTACAAATATAAATGCACACATTAAAGTTTCTATAAATATATACAATATATACACTTGCAACTTTAAATTATTCATATTTTTTTATTTATATGTGTTCAAAAATCTAGCCCCATGTAATTTATATTTTTTACTTATAAGTATTATTATATTATTTAATACTTACAAATTTCTATCTCCACAGGTCTAGATGTCTTTTCTGTTAATTGGTTTTCCGTCTCTATTGTGTGTTTCTCTAATAAATTTGGTTTTGCGAATGGACGGAGCAGTTTTCTTCCATCTTCTCTTTTATTCTCAAACTGGTCCTCGCCAAAATGTGCCTGCACAATTTACGTAAAAATTATCACTGTAATACATCATTTCATACATAATTATAATTTTTTATTAACTTACCTCACAAATTACAGCTCTTTCAGATAACGTATTTCTCCCAATTAATCGTAACCATTCTAATCGCCTTTCGCTATTTCTTTTGCCTGTTGGCAAGCGAAATAAGCGAGCTCCTTTCTCTGTACGGTTTTTGCACAAATCCACGCAACAAGCTGGCATTTTAATATGTATTTTTCGACTTATGTATTTTTGCTTTACCACTGTTTACCACACAGGTTGTGTCAACACTCCGCAGAAGGTGATACAATTGTACTTTAAGTGTAATTGAACGATATAGAAGTGTACTATTTACACTTTTCGCCGCCATTTTGGCTCCATCGAGAACAAAGGATTTTTAGTTTGCGTTACTTTATAGATCTAGTGACTTTAGGGGAAGGTGGGCGTTGGAGGATTGGAGGGGGGTTGGGTCTGACGGGGATGATTCTATACGGGGCTACCCGGCAAACGAGACGAGGGCCCCCAAGTACGGGGCGACAGCGGTCCGTCCGGCAGAGTTCTAGGAGGGGGAACGGCGAGTTGCGGGGCAGGCCGACCTTGCTCCTCTTTTCGCCCCCGCTTATCCTGACGTCTCTTCAAATGTTTCGCGGCGTTCTTGGATTTTTTACAGAAACCGTTCGAATTCACTAAAAGGTAGCGGATTGTTAGTTCTAAAGGGGGTTAATCGCAGGGTGGTCACCTCTTTTAGTTGCCGACCCGGAAGTAGCGGCTAACCCAGAACGACAAACTACCTCCTATCCACCGACACTCGGCTTGCGCAGAACAGCAAAAACCATCCCTTGTACACCGACCATTATCCCTTGTCCACCGACCATTATCCCTTGGGACCATGAATCGATTAACTCGGCACCATAAATCGGTTAACTCGGGACCATAAGAGCCGCTCTGAATCCACCGATCATCGGGTGACACGAGACCGCAAAGTCACTCCGAATCACCGCCAATACTTGAGACAACGGGATGACCGAGAGACTTCCCAACGCGAGAATGAATTTGCAAAACAAGACCGGTATCCGCGTATATGTGTATATATTTTTGAGACTTACTACTTGCAGATTACGGGGATTACGGGTGGGAGCGCCTCCTTTGCGAATGTGGCCTAGTTGGAGGATGAGTCGAGCGACTGAGGTGGTGTCGGATTCTCTTGTGCACTGACTCTAAGGCCGGAAACGTGGTTGCAGAAAAATTAACAAGACTAAGGCTTGAGACGCTTGAAGAGAGTCGGAAGCTTTCTTGACGACGAGTGTCGCAACGTCAGGGTTTATATAGGAAAATGGAAGGGATGGGTTTCGTGTGGGATGTGTCTGGTTTTCATTTTGGGAACTTCTGGTTGGAAAGATGCTTCTAATTTTTATCTGGAGGATTTCTTATTGGGCGAGACGTTTCTCACCCAAGGGCCAGATCTTAAGTTTTCGCCTATCCTAGAAAGCTAGAGACGGTTATCGATTTTTCCGGTTTTCCATTGGTGAGTCCCCTCGTAAGGCCCCCACTGTCTTATCGGGGGTGCAATCCAGCGATTCTTCCAGTGACTCATTTGCTTTCGACTATCGCCGATTCTCTTTTATTAGGGTCCCTTATTTATCCCGCGACCCTGTTCCAATGTTGACGGACGATGCATATCCTTCTAATCTTAATTGTAGTCTTATCACAAACAGAAACCTCCCCCATGTGCCCTTAGATTCCTAAAACCACGTTTTAGATTTCGTCTCTGTTTGTCGGACATTGCGCGGGTAGTTTTGGCATAGGCGCATGATGCAATAAAGATCCCAAGTAAACTCCATTTGGGATTAACCCCCCTTTTTGGCGCGTCGTGTCGCCGGGTTATAGTTAAGGGCCAGACTAACTTGATAATATTCCGATCGCGTATGCCCCGTCTGTCAATATTCCGTCACCTGGAAGGTTGCTTTTTAGTTGCCCAAACAAATAGCTAGCAGAAAAAAAAGGAATGTGAGGAGATCAAGACTTACTCTCGGATCGATAACCGTCCGCGCTTTGTTTATCTATCATAATCTTACGTCCTATCTTAGACCCATAGGAATTTCCGCGAAAAAGGGAAATCGTGGAGTTCGCGGGACGTAACACCCCCCGCCTTAGACAAATGTTGGGGATGTGTAACACAACATTTGCAGGCTAATTGATTGAGAAACGATTTCCGTTTTTCGCAGGTTTCTTGATTTCTGTTCAGAGAAGGAGGAAAAAGAGCGACCTCCATAAATCCTTGCTCCATTCTTTCGTCCTTCTCGTTTATGCTGTTGCCTGCATGTGCATGTCAAAGATTTTAGCGAATAGTAATTCTGGTTTACATGCACATTCAAGCGCAAGAGAAATATTTAATGTATACGTATATATGTTTTCCTACTTATTTTGATAATGTCTTAATGTTATTCGCAACGCGTAAAATTTCGGTTTTATGTGAGGTTGTCTTTCTTTTCTTTAATGGGGCAATAATTGTGTCATTACTACCTAGAGTAGGTTACCCACGTGGCTGTCGTCCGTCCCGAGGCGTCCCCTTTTTTTTGTGGCAGTTTTTTAACTGACCCGTGCGGCAGTTCCATCTCCCTGTTTTTGTGCAGGCCTTACCGTCCTATTGACAATCTCTAATATATTTATGACATATCGCAGATATTTCACCTTGCCTATTAATTATAGCTGAATTGCTATGTACTCGTCTGGTTGGGCATGGTATCCTATGGATCACCGCCGAGGACGACGAGGAGCTTGCCGCATTTGTCTGGCAGCCGTTTTGCATAGCAATGGTGGCAGGTTGAAAATAAGGTGGGTGAAATTTCCAACGGAATAGGTGCCGTTGGTAATCGACGCATATTTTTGTTTAATTTGATTTGCGTTTTTTTTTTTTCGCATTAGATGACTCAAGGAGAGGAATGCCGGAGCCTCGCGCTTATTTGACAGTCAGGTGGCTATTAATTTTATGCTACTTGTATTTATTTAATATATATATATATATATATATATATATATATATATATATATATATGTATATATATATTTCTTGTCATTTTTAGAAAGAAAACCATCCTCACTTTATTTTTCAAAATTTGCATTTTATACCTACGCGGTTATATTTATGCGAAAAGGAAGCATATGGTGAGGTTTAGTTTAGATTACAAACGGTAATAAAAATTGATTCGTATATGTCGAAATTAGTTTATCGTAAAATAATACTCTGTTACAATTTTCGGGGCTGGAATTATGAGACAATCATAAAATGTACGTAAAGCATATAGTAATAGAAGGATGATGATTTATGAAAAATCAAATTAGACTATATAATATGTTAGACTACGTTGAAGGCAAAATATTTTATAATAGGGAGAGGTAACTTAAAAATCTAAGATTGTTTGGTAGAGTAAGCCCAAAACTAATTTAAAGAAAAATTTACAACACAAAAAAAAGGTACACGCAAGAGAAAGAGAGAGAGAAAAAAAAAGGTCACAATAGGCTTGCTCTATCTTACTCGTTGGGATTCTCTATTTAAGCGAATATTGGTAGTTTATTTAGGTTTCGAAGGGTTCGTATTTGTATCTGTCTTTTAGTTTTAAGAAAGAGGAAAGAAATAGGCGACCACCAAAACCCCTTCCTTGATTCTTTCGTCTTTCTTTTACAGAGTAAAAGTCTAATATAGTGTTCCGTAAAAATTTTTTTTTTTTAATTTTTATTTTTATTTTTATTTATTTATATATATATATATATATTTTTTTTTTATCTTGCCAAGAAATGCAATTAAAATAATATTTCTTGTGATTTAAAGGAAATAAGGAGAAGGAATATCGCTATTAATTGCGTACAACTATTCTTAACGCATACGATTCTATTACTAGAGACACACATGTAAAATTTATAATATTAAGAAAAAGATAAGTATTGTAAACATAATTGAGACAAGAGCGTGTATATGACTTAAGATTATGCAAAGGAAGGGGAGAAAATGCATATATTTATAAACTTATAACCAAGAGCTAATCAAACAATCGAAATCTTTGTAATAAAAACATACATGCATTTCTTCCTTCCTTCTTCCCCTAAATATATAGATACATACGTGTGCATGTAAACATACATGCACATGTTCTCCTTTATTTCTTCTCTGGGGTGCTGGGTGCTGCGCATCCCATTCGTATCAATAGTCCCTCTAACTCGCGCGTCTCATCCTCGCTTTCGGGCTCCAGGTTGAGGCTGACGAGTGTGGCTTCGTCTCCGAATTTTGTCGGCTTACAGATCTTCATCCATCCACCCCGTCGTTCGATCAAGAGCTTGATCAATCTATTTACCCTACAGGACCACCTCCTCCTTTTGGGCCCGACAGGCTGGACATTCGCGAGCCCGCAACGGATCGCCTGCCAGTCGAGGTCACGGAATCTGTCTTCTAGTATATAAATCTCGTATATGGGTCTTTGGATGACTCGTCCCCAGTCTCGCAGAGCGATCGAGACCATCCTATCTTTGTTGATTTGGAGAACTATCCCCCTCTGCCACTTCTTCCCTTCGTGGATGGCGACTGCTTCGCCTGGAAGCACGTGGTCAGGCCGTTCGTGGAGGAGATGACCCCTCCGCGTCATCCTTCGCGTCAGGTCGTCCACGAGGTCATCAAGATCTTCCCGCGCCTTTTCGATGTGGACCCAGAAGGAAGCAGGCGAGTCCACTTTGATGACTTTAACCTTCAGCGGCCCGCGGGTTAATAGCCGGGTGTCGATGTGCTGGATTTCCATGTCTACAAAGGAATGTTGTTGTTTGATTTCTTGCATGACGTAGCATGCGATTCAAAGTGGCAAGGTTGATGCAGGAGATAGAGAAGTTTTAGTTCAGTTTGACATTAAATTTCTTACATGTCGTAGCATGCGATTCAGAATGGCAAGGTTGATACAGGAGATAGGGAAGTTTTTATCCTTTAAGTTCAAAGGTGTAAGTGGAGGGTTCCTTCGAGGGGAGGAGGGGGTAAGTGTTTTCGGATTTTTCGTTAATTGGCTCGACAGGTTGCACATTTGCTTGCCATTCGAGATCATGGAGTGGTGCGCTAGCTGATATTTTTTGTTCCGAATCGTTTTTCGGAGCCGGTGCATTGGCATTTGTATGTTTAGGCTTTCCTTGTCCTAGATGTAGTAAAAGTTGAGTTAACGAGTCCCATATTGCTCCTATTAGGTATCTCGACCACCCATATACTGTATGAAGAGCATATCCATGTACAAGTGTATCTAGTATTAATTTAATGGCTCTTATAAAAAAATATATTCCAAGCAGGCCAGCGCTAATATTGCCAAAGATTAAAAATTTGCTCCAAAAATTTTCCCAGGCTGAGAGTGCAATTTTTTCGATAGAAGCCTCGTCGATTAAGTTGGCGAACGATCCTCCACTCAGCACGGTTGATTCTCCCATTACTCCTCTTGCTACGGTGTTAAGGACAGCGGGTCTCTCAGCGGGAAACATTATGTGGTCCTTTAGATCTTCTAGATCCTTTTGTGTGTATATGCCGCTAGTAGCGAGTGCTCCAGGGCTATTGTATTTCCAGGTAGTTTTGGTCATGGGTTTTATGACTGTAGGTGCTAGCGTTTCTACTGGCCTTGGCATAATTTATACCAAGAGTCTCCCAAAAGGTACATAGGAGGTGCGAAGGAGTTACAGTTAATTTGTGTTCCGTGCCGTAGTAGTACATGTGTTTGAGGCGTTAGGAAGAAGGTCTTGTTATTAAACATTACCGGGAGTTGCTCGTAGCATTCTTGGGTGTGGACTAATTTTACCTCGACCGGAACGCATTTTATTATGTGGATTACTTCGCCTGCTAGAAGGGCCATATGTCCAGGTCCCTTCATAAAGTGATAGGCGAAGATGTCGGGAGATTGAGTAGCTATTGCCAAAGCGTTTTGCAACATTTTTAACTCCAGGTTACATTGTTGTAGTAAAATGTTCCTGTACAGTTGATTAATCTGATTACGGATGTGCTTTTCTACGTAAACAAATTTCGAATTCATATAAGTAAAAAGGTCGAGGTTTTCTACGCGACCGGTTCGTATTCCCTACTTCCATTTCAGGTGAGGTTTCCCAAATTACTAATTTTGGGTGCTCAGTTCGAATGAGCGAATATCCACACGCTAAGTCTTTCCCGGTGCTGGTTAAAGCAAAGACTGTATCGTCAGCATTCACAGTATAAGCGGTTTGAGAGTGCTCGTTTATGTCATCAATTACCTTTTCCGCGTAACCTCTATATAAGGTACTATATGAAGTGAATTTACAGGAGTCGTTAGGTATGGGTTCCCAAAAAGTATCTCCTCCTTCTATGTCGGTGCATCTAGCGGTACTAAAATCACAGGCCACTCCTGATCTAAGATGTATACGGTTAGTGCTTAGTTTAACGTTAGCAATGTAATCTTGTAGGGTGATTGTGACATTTGGAGAACATTTGTCCACGTTCCGTAAAGGTCTGAATAAGATCCTCCAGAACATTTTCCGTCGGCGTCCACAACGCCAGTTAAGATCGCCGGGCGACTGGTGGTCTGGTTAGATTTTAGTGCCACTATGTATGTTCCTTTAAATTCGAGGGTTCCATAATAATGCATTCGTATGCAGGCCTCCCTGGTCACTTCGTGTATATATGCATATTTTCCATTTAAAACGTCCGAATTATGAGAAAACATTCCACATTTCCGAATCGTACGATCGATTTCTACCTTGCATTGTATCACTTTTACAGATTCGAATTCGTTGAGCTGCAATAATTGTATGAAGACTTGGCTAGATTTGACCTTTGGTAGTGGAATATCGCAATCTTCAACATTTATTAGTGATAAGGTCGTTAAGTTTGTAGTTGAGGAAGCGCAGTCATATCCTATTATCCCATCAGTTTGGCGTATCCATATGGTTATTATTAATATTGCGATTATTCCTTTAATCCGGGGATCCATCTGAAATTTGTATGACCTTATTGGATTGTCCATATAGTATAGTGTATCCTTTTATTGATTTATTTGTTTATTTATTTATTATTATTTATTTATTTGTTTATTTATTTGTTTATTCGTTAACTAGTTTGATATGAGAAATTCGCAATCGGTTGGGATGTACAACTCGGCTATTTTTCTTGATTCTGATTTTTACGTTGTTTTTATTCAGTATTTCTAAGACTTCATGAGGTCCAGTATATTGATCTCCAAATTTACCTGGCTTAGGCCCTGTCGGGATTTTTATATTATTGCGCTCCTGACCTTATGTTAGAGACAATCGTCGCCGTATAGTATCGACCCGGCAGCGGCGTTTGTTTAGTCTTTAGCTTATCGCTCGTCGCGAGACGCGCCTCGCGTACCGTTCAGTCTACGTTCGGCTTTGCATGCGTGCAAGCAAGACTCATATTCTTGCTAGATGCAATTAACCACATTTCACTCGCGTTACGAATTCTGCCACAGGTTATGGGCCCAGGCCGTTCGTGCGTGATTGTGTCGAGCAAGTCTTAATTTCGTGTGGTATTCGCGAAGTGTGATCACGCGGTGTTCGCATTACGAAATAGTACGTGACTATTTTTCGTCGTTGTGCGCGAATAGATCGAAATATAGTACGTGACTATTTTTCGTCGTTGTGTCGCGAATAGATCGAAATAATGGAAAAGACTGTGCTACCGAAGTTCGGTGGTGATGATTTCGCCGTGTGGCGATGTCAGATCGAAGCGTATCTAGCATATCACGATCTGGTGGAGATCGTGGACGGAACGTCGAAGTGTCCCGAGGAAGACGCGAAGAAGATCGCCGACTGGACAAAATTAGATCGCAAGGCTCGGCTCTTCATCATCAGTGCTCTCGAAACGAATATTGTTCGTCAAGTCATGAGTTTTAAGACCTCACACGAGGTGTGGTCTCGGTTGTCGGCGCTATTCGAGCTCAAGGACGCCACTACGAAGCAGCTAGCGTTACAGCGATTTTTCGACTACAGAATGCCGGAAGGTTCGACCATCGGTCAGCACGTCGCGCGAATTGAAGAAATGGCAAGGCAGCTCGAAGATCTGGGTGAAAAACAGAGCGATGCGTCGTTAGTTACGAAGACGTTGCACAGTCTGCCGCCGCAGTACTTGCACGTAATAGCGGCATGGGACTCGATGGCTGCCGAAAGTCAGACGATGACAAATCTCATCCCGCGTTTGCTCAAGTTCGAGGCATTGTCAGCTTCAATGTCAGAATTGTCGATCGACGACAATGCAGCGCCGGCGGCGCTGTATCATAAGAAGACCGGAAGTCAGCAAGCAAAGACGACAGCAAAGAAGGGCGACGGTAAGCAGAAGTCGAAGAAACCAAAATCGAAGAACGAGAAGAAGCCGTTTAGTGGTGAGTGCTTCAATTGCGGCAAGACCGGCCATCGCAAGGCCGAGTGTCCAACGCTCAAGTCAAATGGCGCGAGTGCAGAAGCTTCGTCGATGGCTTCCACGAGTGGTGACCTGTTGATGGTGTCGCAAGATGATAAAAATTTAGCTGATGTGTGGTTCGCGGATACCGGCGCGTCGCATCACATGACGCCTCGGCGTGAGTTGATTAAAGATTTCGTGGCGATTAACGATGACTCAGTACCAATCACGGTCGGTAACAAAGAGGTAGTGTACGCGCGCGGACGCGGAGTGATCGTCGCTGATTTCGATGTCGGTAACGAGACGATGACACACACACTCGCTAACGTGTTGTACGTCCCTGACCTAGGGAAGAACTTGTTCGGTATCGGCTCGTCGACGGATCGTGGGGCGGTCGCGACATTCGGAAAATTCGAAATGACGCTCAAGAAAGGACATCGGGTTCTCGCGACGGGTCATCGACCGGGAAGTGGTCTTTATCAAATGAGAATGCGAGCGCTCTGGAGTGCGGAAGCCAACATCGCAAGCTCAAAAACGGTTCCGGTCAGCGTATGGCACGAGCGATTCGGGCACACTAATTACCGAATGATAAACAAATTGATTCGAGGTGACGCTGTCACCGGTATGGAAGTTACGTCGAATTCAGAGAGTGGAAGCGACTCAGTGTGCGAAGGTTGCGTGTTGGGCAAGATGTCGCGGAAGCCATTCAAGGAATCGACTAACCGAGCGAAGGAACCTGCCGAGCTCATTCATTATGATATCTGCGGCCCAATGTCGGTTGAAGGAATCGACAAGTCGAGGATAATGGCGGTCTTCGTCGACGACTACAGTGGTGCTGTCATCGTGTTCCCGATTCGACACAAGTCGGAAATCGTAGAGAAGGTCGAAGAAGTCATCGCGTATGCGAAGTCGCATGGTCACGTGGTGAAGCGCCTACGGTCCGACAACGCAAAAGAGTTTCTGTCAGCGGAAATGAAGAAGGTGTGCCAGAAGGACCGGATTCATCACGAGCACTCGACAGCGTATTGCCCGGAACAGAACGGTCGTGTGGAGCGACAAAATCGAACCATAATCGAGATGGCTCGATCGATGCTGGCAGCGGCGGAGGTGCCGCGTACTCTGTGGCCGGAAGCTGTACGCACAGCCGCGCATATTCGGAATCGAGTGCCGCTCGAACGTCTAAACGGCAAAACGCCTTATGAGGCATTTACCGGTAGGAAGCCAGACGTGTCACATCTGCGAATTTTCGGGAGTAAAGCGTTCATGCACATCGACAAGTCACAGCGACAGAAGCTTGACAACAAGAGCCGTGAGGTTGTCTTGGTCGGTTACGCAATTGAGCAGAAGGCCTACCGCGTTTGGGAACGCGGCACGAACAGAGTTCACGTATCAAGAGATGTCATTATTGCCGAATCGAAGCCTAAACTTATTGAAGCAATTTCGAGTGATATAGAGAACGAGGACATCGAGGAGACGCCAACCAAGGTCAACGATAGCAGCGACAGCAGTGAGTCGCAGGAAACTTGCAGCAAGCCCGCGGGCAAACGCAGTTCACGACCAGTGGGAGCGCACGAGCACGTTCAAACTCGAAGAATGACTCAAGATTTAGTTGCAAATCGAACAAGAAGCAAGCTTTCGTTATGCGCAATGATCGCATCGGCTCAGACAATGATGGTCGAGAAGATACCTGAGACAGTCGACGAGGCAAAGAAGTCGCCTAATGCGGAGCAGTGGAAGATGGCAATGGCCGAAGAGATCGAGTCACTCAAGAAGAATAAAACATGGGAGCTGGTCGAGCTTCCGAAAGATCGACGTGCGATCAAGAACAAATGGGTTTTCCGAGTGAAGACGAAGCCGGATGGAAGCGCTGATAGGTTCAAGGCGCGCTTAGTCGTAAAGGGCTGCTCGCAGAAACCGGGCATCGACTATGAGGAAACATTCGCGCCTGTCGCTCGATTCGAGTCAATTCGTGTTTTGTTCTCGGTATCAGCGGCGAAAAATTTTGTTATCCATCAGTTCGACGTCAAGACAGCTTTCCTTTATGGCGACATAAAAGAAGTTATTTACATGACGCAGCCGGAGGACTTTGATGACGGAAGTGGTCGCGTGTGTCTTATACTTAAGAGCATGTATGGTCTGAAGCAAGCGCCGAAGCAGTGGCATGAGAAGTTCGACGACAGGCTACAATCTTTCGGTTTGACACCAACGGACTACGACCCTTGTGTGTACACCAATGAAGATGGTTCGCTGCTGGTCGGTCTCTACGTGGATGATGGCCTGGTGGCCGGTCAGTCCGAGGATGACGTGATGGAATTGCTCGCAAAATTAAAAAGCGAGTTTGAGATAACGCATAGTGAAGCGAAGTGTTATCTCGGATTGGAGATTGAGCGTGATCTACAATTGAAAACAATCCGCATTCATCAGTCAGCATACGCGCGCAGCGTGTTACGGAAGTTCGGATTGGATGAGTCAAATCCAATCTCGACACCATCGGACATTCACACCGTCTTGCAACGAAATGAAGATGAAGATGGAAATTTGCTCGAACCGGCAGACGTACCATACCGTGAGATAATAGGCTCTCTTATGTACTTGGCTGTCGGAACGCGTCCTGACATCGCCTTTGCCGTGAGTAACCTCTCACAGTTCCTGTCGAACCCATCGGAGGTGCACTGGAAAGCAGCAAAGCGCGTGCTTCGCTATCTGCGAGGAACGGTTGAACTTGGAATTGAGTTCGTCGGCAGAGGTTCAAATACGAATCAGCTGATAGCATACTCAGATGCTGATTTGGCAACATGTGTCGACACGCGCAAATCGGTTAGCGGTGTCGTGTTGATCCTGAACGGTGGACCTGTGATCTGGATGGCGCGGAAGCAGAGTATTGTGGCTACGTCGACTGCAGAGGCTGAATACGTAGCTGCTCATGATGCAACGAAGGAGATCGTTTGGATACGCGGATTACTCGAGACGATCGGTGTCAAGCAAGAGTCACCGACGACGCTCTTCTGTGATAATTCTGCAGCTGAAAGACTGATTACAAACCGCGTGTTTCATCGTCGAACAAAACATATAGAAATTAAGTTTCATTATGTTCGGCACGCGTTCGAGAACGGTCAGATCGAAATTCGTCATGTCGCGAGCAAAGACCAACTCGCGGACATCTTCACGAAGGCGCTGCCTCGTGAACAGTTTGTCGCTAATCGGAATGCACTCGGAATAGAGTAAAGGTCACTCGCGAGTGGGAGTGTCGGGATTTTTATATTATTGCGCTCCTGACCTTATGTTAGAGACAATCGTCGCCGTATAGTATCGACCCGGCAGCGGCGTTTGTTTAGTCTTTAGCTTATCGCTCGTCGCGAGACGCGCCTCGCGTACCGTTCAGTCTACGTTCGGCTTTGCATGCGTGCAAGCAAGACTCATATTCTTGCTAGATGCAATTAACCACATTTCACTCGCGTTACGAATTCTGCCACAGGCCCCTTTAGCAAAAACACGTGGTCTCCAGGTTTAAAGGTTCGAGGGTTAATTTTTTTGTCATAGTGTCTCTTGGATTTAAACTTAGCTTCGATAACGTTTTCACGAGCGTTCGTCTGTATAGTATGAAGTTGCGTGACGAGATTTATTAAATACTCGTTGTAATTAGCCAATTTATCTTCTAGGGCCAAAGGTTCGTTCGATGGAATTCTTGCTATTTTGCCGAAAACTAATTCGTACGGAGTATGTTTCGTTGCTTCGTGTATGCTGGTATTATAATTAAACATCGCTAGACTAATCCATCTATCCCACTGCTTTTGTTCATTTGCATATTGTTTAAGATATTCTCCTAATGCGTGGTGTGATCTTTCTAACGATCCGTTTGATTGAGGATGAAAGGCAGTTGTGCGAAATTTGCGAATTCTGAATATTTTAGCAATCTTTTTCATTAAATCGCTAATAAAATTTCTTCCTTGGTCGGTCAATATTGCTTTAGGTGCCCCTAATACACAAATAAATCTGTCCACGAAGGCTTCCGCTATTGTTTCGGAAGTTTGATCTGGTAGGGGTACTCCCATGCAATATTTAGTTAATTGGTCTTGTAAGGTTAAAATGTATTCGTTGCCTCTTTCGGTTTTGGACAGAGGCCCTACGATATCCATTGCTACTTTATCGAAAGAAAATCCTGGTGTGTCAGTAATTATCATAGGTTGTTTAGTTTTTACTCGTACTAATTTTTTCAATTGACATTGTAAGCATTGTTGTATATATTGTTGAACGTCGGCTTTTAAATTTTCCCAATAATATTTATGCTTAATTCTATGATATGTCTTTGTAACGCCTCGGTGTCCTCCGGTAGGCGAACAGTGCATTTCACCGATTATAATAGAACGGAGATCTCTAGGAGGGTATTTAATTAATCCGTTACATATGATTAATTTGGTTGTTGAGTTAGTAAAATTTAATTGTAAGATAGATTTTATATTACTCCACGGTACATTATTGACAATATCTGTCTTTGCGATACTGAGTGTTTCTAATTTTAGTCTATCGGCTACGTCTTGCAAGTTTTTTATAACTGTGGTAATCTGCGTTAAGGTCATTGTTGGGCCTTCCCGTTGTCCTTCACTGATGGGTAGTGCTACATGGTAGTATTTTTTATACTTTATGGCCTTTGCTTCACCTAAGGTAAGCGGGCTTAAACGTGGGATCTCATTTCGTTCGAATAGCTTTTGTGATCCGGAATCTAATGGTTTCCCATTAGTGTCGACAAAGTATGCCACATTGTCTTTACGTAAAAATAGTAAGTCACGAGTTTCTATTATATTGCCCTTGAGTATTTGATTATCAATAATGGTTGGTTTTATCTGTAGGTTTTTATTTTCATTAACTGGGATGCCAGATTTGCTAGATTCGTCTTCCTTATCGTCTATTTCGTTATCTTCAAAGTCGCTTTCCTTGTCTGGCGGATCATTTCTTTCTTCTATCTCTTCAATTTCATCTCCCTGATCCGGTGGTCTTTCTTGTTGATCATGCATATTTTTCGCTGTCTGGCTTCGAGTTTGTATTCTATTATAATAATTAGGAGGTTCGTGGATTAATGCTTTTTCTACAATTCTCGGTTCCGGCGGCTCACGCAGTTCTTCCTGCGTAAAAGGTATAGAATCTTTATTTTCATCAGGTGAGTCATCGTTAGGTGGTAAATCTTCTATTTTTTCGTCATCCGAGAAGTACAGATCGAAATCCTCGTCCTCTTCGTCCTCGTCAGATTCTTCTAACATTTTAGAAATTATCTCTGCATCTCTAGGATCATTCGGATTTAAAAGTTTTTTATGATTAATTACGTTGCAGTCTGCTTCTTCGAAGTTTACCGGGTTTCTTGATAAAGCGTCGGCATTCACGTTGGTCTTGCCTGCTTTATATACTACGTCATATTCATATTCTGCTAATTTTAATCTCCAACGGAGAATTCTCATATTTGCATCTTGTGCGTTTTTAAACCAGAGCAAGGGTTTATGATCTGTAACTAGAGTGAATTTTCGTCCGTATAGGTATGGTCGAAAATGTTTAACACAATATATTATTGCTAAGGCTTCTTTCTCGTATGTGTCATATTTTATTTCGTTGTCAGTTAAAGTTCGTGACGCGTATGCTATTGGTCGATCTTTATTTATTTCTCCTTGCGATAATATACCTCCTACGGCAGTTCCAGAAGCGTCGGTAGTTAAAATAAAGGGTTTTGAAAAGTCAGGATATTGTAAGACTGGTTCCTGACATAATTTTTGTTTTAATATTTTGAAAGATTTTTCTTGAACAGATGTCCAATTAAAAGGCGTATCATTTTTCAATAGGTTTGTTAAAGGTTTAGCTAATTTTGAAAAATTTGGTATGAATCTTCTGTAATATCCTGCTAATCCTAGAAATTGTTTAATGTTTTTCGGTGTTTTTGGCCTAGGGAATTGTCTCACGGCCTCTAATTTTTTGGATCGGGTTTAATTCCGTCGCGACTTATTATGTGTCCTAAGTATGTTACTTCAGTTTTTAAGAACTCGCATTTATCGGGCTGTAATTTCAGGTTAGCTTGGCGGAGTCGTTCCATTACTAAATTAAATCTTTTTTCATGTTCTTCTAGGGTAGCGGCAGAAATAATAATATCGTCCATGTAAATAAACACACCTTCTATCCCTGCCAATATTAAATCCATTAATCGTTGGAAAGTAGCGGGAGCATTCTTTAACCCGAAAGGCATTCTTACAAATTCGTAATGGCCGTTAGGGGTCGTAAACGCAGTTTTATGGCTATCCGCAGGGTCCATTTCTATTTGGTGGAACCCAGAGGCGAGATCGCATACTGTGAAATATTTTGCATTTCCTAATTGATCGATGATTTCAACAATATTTGGTAATGGATAGGCATCGCCCTCAGTTTTTTCGTTCACACCTCGGAAATCTAATACTACTCTCCAACGTTTGTTTCCCTGAGAGTCCTCCTTTTTCGATACTATCCAAATGGGTGTATTGTAAGGTGAATGAGAAGGTTTTATGATTCCTGTTTCGAGCAGTTCCTTTACCTGCCTATTTATTTCTTCCTTGTGGACTTGTGGAAATCTGTATTGTCGAGTGTTTATAGGTCGATCGTCTTTCGTCGGTATTTGATGTCGCAACACGTGAGTTGCAGTTAACTTTTCTCCGGGAAGATGGAATCGATCTTGACTATTACTTATAAGTTTCATAACGCTTTTTCTTTCTTCATAATTTAAGTGTTCTAGTCGTAACAATTTCGTAATCTCTGTAAGCCTATCTTTCTTAAGTTCTCCGGATGATACAAAACATTCGCGTAAAATAACACCGTTAGTGGATGTTTCGGGCGTTGATTGGTGTTGTTTCGGTTTACGTTGATTTCTAAAATTTTCCATTATCTCCTGGAATCGAATTTGTGCACTTGCCAAAGTTTTTGAAGACGGTTTACTTTTTCTGTTAGCTTCATATATTTTTTCCATATTAGGTTTGTATAATTTTACCCTTCTCATAAGTTCTCCAATAGTAACCTGAGAGGTATTTTTATTAACATCTGCACCCTTTATGGGTATTCCAACCCTTGGAAATATTATTTTTTCCTCATAATTTAAAGAGCTCTCATCTTTCGGCTCTCTTAAACAAAATTCTGTCGTATTACGTAGTGAGGTTTGGTTACTTCCCTCCTCGTAATCGGCCGGAGTAGAATATACTAGAGGAGTCTGGAAACTTGCCTCTGTTATTCTAGGATTATTTAAATCTTCTGGAGAGGTTTGGTAACTTCCCCCTCCAGAGATTTTGGAATTATTTAATATTTCAGGAGAGGTTTGGTAACTTCCCTCTCCAGGATTTTTGGGATTTAATAATTCAGGAGAGGTTTGGTTACTTCCCCCTCCAGGGATTCGTGAGTCTAGCATTTCGGGAGAGGTTTGGAAATCTTCCTCTTGAGTGTCTAGATTAAAATTTTTATTTAATTCTTTGTTTTCCTTTATAGATATTTCTTTATTTATAAACTCGTCTTCATTGTTTAACTTCGCATTAACGCAATTGGCACTAATTTCATTTTCATTAATATCTACTTCCTCTTTTCCTCTTCTTACTCCATTGATTATTTTACAAGGGATTCGATTATCCTCCTCTGTGTGTGGAGAATTAATTTGTGTATTTGCAATTTCTTCCTGGTTATTATGCGTCTCTATATGTGTTTCGTAATGGTCAAATAATTCATTCAATGGTTTAAGACGCAGGGTTGGTACCTGAACTTCCATTTCTTCGTCCAAGGTACTTATAATTTTTAGATATGCTTTTCCTGAATTGTTTTCTACTATGGTGTCTCCCAAGTAGATTCCATGAGCTACCTTTAGTTTCGGTAAATATCCTATTTTTATTTCTGGGTTTTCTATCCTTATGTAAAATAAAGATTCCGACCGTGGAAAGGCTGTGATAGTTTCCGGTGAAAAGAAAGGTATGCTAATTCCCGATACGTTTAAGTGTCCCGTCGCGTAATCTATGTTTGAAAAGGTTTGTTCGAAAAAGTCGTTTCCTAATAAACCGGCTTGAGGAATCGGTAAATCATCTGATACCACGTTAAAAGTTACTGGTTTTCCGAATAATGGTAAAATAACCTCTCCGAGAGTATAAACTGGGTATTCATTTATCCCGCTTAATTGCAAAAGTTTACTGTGATTGACGGCGTCGCTATTTGACAAAAATTTTTCTTTAATTAAATTCGGGCCGGATCCGGTATCCAGCATAAGGGTAACGTGTGAAATCGGGTTACCGAAATCTGCCTGAATGGTCGGCACGCGACGGTGTTTATCGAGGTTTACGGTCACGGGTCGTATCTTTACCGTCCTTTTGTCTATTGTGTCTTCTGAGATGTCGATGGGTGTGAGATCCGTTCGGACCCCTGTTGCACACCCGACTTCGAGGGGCCATTGGAGTTTCCCTGATTCATTGCTTGCCTGCGCTTATTGCTTGCATCTCGCAATTCGCAATTTTCAAGAAGATGCCCTTCTCCTTTACAATAACGGCAAAATAACGCATTTTTGGATGTCGCGTTTTGTTCTACTTTACCGCGGCAGTTTTTTGCAATATGCCCGAAACCATTGCAAATCTGACAAACAATTTTTGGTCCGTTCGCGTCGCGTTGTTCGTTTTGTTTTTTCCAGCAATTGTTAGCTGAATGTCCTGGTTTATCGCACCATTGACAAATTACGGCAGGTTTATTCTGACTGCCGGTGTTATTCGATCTGCATGATTTAGCATTGTGCCCCGATTTTGAGCATAATTGGCAGATGATATTACTTTCTTGCACTAGATTGACAGATCGTCGGGCCTGAGGGTCACGGAGGCGACATTTGTCGGCGCTATCCCCAGTAAAACAGGAACGTGGAATCCACGTTTTTTTCATGTGGACCAGCGACGTAGAATTCACGTAGACAATCGAGTGGATTATCCGCTTAAAAACGGTAGTCGGATCCACGTGGATGAGATCATCGATTCGACGTGGAATTTACGTGAAAGTTTCACGTGGGTATTACGAGGATTCCACGAATTTTGGAGCCTACATCCTCGTAATATCCACGTGAATTCTAGTTTCATAATTCCCGGTCTATATATATATAATCAATCAATAAGCGTTTTAAGCGCTCAGTCCTAAGAAAATGACCACTCACAGTCAAATTCTCCTCACATTCGACTGTAATTGGTCAAATTTTGGGCTTATAAGGCTTAAAACACCTAATCGATTGTAGACCGGGACAATGGATTTCTTCTACTCTATACATACAAGATTTTAAGAAGTTCAAAATAGAGAAAAACAATACTCAGTAAGTACTAACAGTAATATTGATGTAATATTGTAGTTGCTTGGTGTGTGTTTAAAAAGAGTATTAAAAAGCAGTGTTAATATTTATTTAACATTGTTTTAAATGCTACAAAATATAATCTTTAAAATTATACTTAATGAGAAATATGACTAAAACATTATGTTAAATCAAATATATATATATATTTAAGATAGGAAAATAAGCAAATTTGAAACACAAAAATACATAATATTATTAAAAGCTCCTATTACTCGCCGTTATTTAATGATCATTAAAGCCGAGGAAAAATGTTCGAAATATATTACAAAAAGGTGCTGAATCAATTACAGTTGCGTTATAAATATACCTTTTTGTTTCAATGTAAAACCGCAAGAATTTTTGGCATGCGATTTCTCGCTTCTGATGTCATCGAACAAAAATAGAAGCGGTAAGTAGGCAGGAGTCTTAAGAAAATAAAAAAATAAGATAATATTACAGGCAAGTAGCCCTAAACACGTTGCAATCAAGAAATGAAAATTACGAAAGTAAAAAAAAAGGGTAAAATCTCTAAACAATTTGTAAGAACAGATATTTTTCGTTTCTCTTTTCTATGCATTTCTCTATGCATTTGCATTATTTTCCAAGTCCTTGTCTCGCTGCTCAATCTTCTTTAATTTTAATTCCTCGTTTTCATGACGCTTTTTTGCATCCTTCAACCAACTGGCAATATAACTGGCTGCAATTTCTGCATTATATAAGAAATGAACACCTCTATCTGTCATTTCTTTTTTATGCCTCTTCAGAGCAGCTGCAAAATATTAAAAATACATCATTTACATTCTAACTGAATGCAAATATGTTGGGCCCCAGCGAGAAATGACCTATCGAATCGACGTCAAATTGACGTCGAAATCATCGATATTACATCCATATCGAAATAATGCTCGAAATTTGGAGCTTATTTCGATGTTTGTGCTTTATGACATTTTTTAAAAGAAGAGATTATTTGTGACATACATTCATCGCGCCAGACTGTAAACAGGCAAATTATGTATTTTTTGTTAAGACATCGATATTTCATCATTTCGATATCGATTCGAAGCTATTTTGATTTGCCTGTCAAATATATAATAACTTGCCATTATATAAAATACAATATGAATAAAAAATTATATTGTATTGGCAGACATGGATAATGTAAATATTTTATGATTTGAGCATTATAATAATTGCGTTACAATATTAATTTTTTTAGGCTTCCATTTCTAGTTACTTTATAACTGTAAAAGTCACAACAAAATTCCTGTTTGTAATTTAACAATTTTGAAAATTAAAATATTATATAACAGGTACATTTTCAGTACTACATCCGCTCATTTATTAAACAAGAAGTTAAATTAAGCAACCAATTAAATTATTAATATTAAATATTAATACAATAAGGTATTTACATTTATCAAAATAAAAAATAAGTTCAATTATGAAAATAAATATTAATAATTGGACTTATTAAAAATTAAATAATTTGTTCAGATATTGCGCTCGAATTCTTTTCGCGTTTTACAACGCCCGATCGTTTCACATTAGATGGCGCGATGCGCGAGTTGCCACTCTCAAAGAGCCCCTGCCGGCCCCACCTCTTTCCTCACTCGTTAGGTGTCATGGCCGCACTTGCTTGCGTTTCTTCGAACGTGTCGAGTCTGTTTACCTCTTTCTTAACGGATTGATCGTTGCGGCACGTGTTCTGGAGACCAACCGAGCGAGAGTCGGATCACCAGGGAGAGCTCACTGCCAGGAAAGGGAGAGCTGGGGAGAGCTGCGGCAGCTAGCGTCTGAGAGGGAGAGTCGAGGCGAGGAGTCCGGTTCAGCGAGCGGAGCCCTTAAGAGATTTTCATTGGGACGCCATATTTGTTACTTTCATTTGAGGATTCATATTTTTAGGGTTTATACCGTCATTTTTAAGGATTAACCATTAATTAAAGGTTAACTATCACTTCAAGGTTAACCATCATCCAAAGAAAAACCCTTAAAATTGGGTATAACCGCCAATTAAAGATTAACCTTCAAATGATGGTTAACCTTCAATTGGCGGTCCGAAATCACTCCCAACTTTAAGAGTTTTTCTATGGTGTTTTTTTAACAGTTTTTTTTTAACACCAAAAGTTGAGTGCATTTTTCCATAAGGGTATATCAGTAATTATTATATGCTATTTATGACATTTAACATAGCAAGTGTTTATATTATATCTATTTCAACAGTTATTTAACTTATTGTTAGAGATGTTGATTTTGTACAGACATTTTATTCTCAAAGTCAAACATTTCAAAAATATAGACTCATAAAAGAGAGAAAATTAAATACACATCTGTTCTACTAATTCTAATATTAATTTGTTTACAATTTATGTCTTTTTTTACATTTTGCATACAAGACTATTTATATTTTGACGTACATATGATCAGTATATTAGGAACAAGTTATGGCGCAATTTACTTGGGATATAAAATAACCATTTACTTTTACTTTTAATCATTTATTTTTAATTTAAACGAATTGACTTTGTTAAAAAAAATGCATTAATGACAAACTTCATTCAATGACAAACTTTCCTAAATCTTAATTACACTGAATCAATCTATGTTAATTGCACTAAGTCAATCTGTCAAATCTGTTTTTTTGTGATAATAAATATACAATATGTGCAATATATATTCTCTATCTAGACTTAAATAATATATATTTGCAGTTATAAATACATATGTACAACTCTATCTAGCGACTTAAATAATATATGTTTTTGATAATAAATACATATATATGCAACTCTATCTAGACTTAAGTAATATATTTTTGTAATAATAAATGTGCATATATGTGCAATTCTACCTAGATAAATAAATTAATTGTAAAAATTATTTCTATTGTAAGTTTTGTGCTCTTCTAATAAAGATATTGGGGAGAAATAAATAGATAATTTTTGATATATTTTCGATATACTATTAAACACATAAGTAGTGGAATGTGAATATATTTATTTATTTTAATGTATAATACAAGAAAAAGATCATGTTTTATGGTTTCTAATAATAGCTGCAGTGAGGAAATAGTAATCAATATCGAGTCGAAATCGATTTATTCTGAATTGAAAAGTCATCGAAAGTGATACCACATTTCCATCGAGATCGATGAATATTTCAATTACTTTTCGATATACGTTTTCGACGTCAATTTGATGTCGATTCGATGGGTCATTTCTCGCTGGGGCTGATGTGTGAAAACTACATCTATGCTAACTATAAGAATTTATCATATTTATATGATATTCCCAACATAAAAATAAATATACAAAATCCATTATACTACAAACAAAAACTGTGCGTAAAATATATTGTTAGCACACAGTATACTTTATTATACTTGATACTACTATCCTTATCAAAATAGAGCGACAATAAAAGAAGCGTATATTATAAAACTCACCAATAACAAGTTTATAAGATGTAGTATCTAAAAATTTCTTTTTTTCCATTCTTGCTCCTTCTCTGTTAATTCCCTTTAAATTAAAATTCATTGCGACTTTGTTATTCATTAGCTTGCGCATAATGCAGTATACAGAACTCTTCAAATCTTCTCTGCCATGCTCTACCAACAGTGAAATCTGTAACACAAAAATATGGTACAAGAAAGAAACTACCATGATGAATATTTCCAAAACATAATAAGAGAGAGGTTAAATATTTTCTTACTATCATCAATTTGTTCTCTTCATTTAATATATAGTCTTCCCATTTCCAGAATTCCTCCATAGAAGTCAATGGAAGGGTTGGAATGTTAGTAGTAGAGTTCTCAAGTGTTTCGATAGGATGACACGTTGCAGTATAAATTTTTGTAATGGTTACATGAAGCGTATCAATTTGTTTTCGCATCTCACTTATTGCAGTCATTATAGTTCTTAGGTCAACTGTAGCTATTTTGTAAACAAAACAAACTATTGTCATAATAGAATAGAAAGGAAAATAAAGCATATTCTGCACTGAGAAAAAAAATATTTTAATCCAAAAAAATATTTACCTAATAAATATTTTTATATAATAAAAATACCTAACAAATATTTTTTTTTATTAAAATATTTTTTTTCTCAGTGTGTTGATAGCAAAAAATCAATACAACTGTACTATGATTGCCACAATGTAAAGAATTGTTTTTACAGCTTCCTTGTTTAAGACTCGGTAAAAAGAAATTTTCATAACTAAGTTATAGAAATAACATATATGTTTAATACATTAAAAATTAAACTAATGAATTTTAAGTAAAAAATTATAAATCAGTATATATATTTTATCATTAAGAAAAATATCTTTCGGAGTTATCCCATTTTAAAGACTGTTTTTCAAATATTCATATATTGTGGCAATCATGGATAAATGTGAAGAAATGCAAACTTTAAAGAATATAAACACATGTTTCACAAACACACTACACTGTATTCCAAGCAATAAAGAAAAAAGTTAAACCTGCAGCAAACGTACAGAGACTAAATTAATTAAAATATGGTTATTGTGAACAGATGAAACATTAATGAATTCTATGAAAATAATATAGGAATCATTTGCATTTGTTTACGTGAAACGTAATTTACCATTCATCTTGATAGGTGATTTCTTATAGAGGTTTACTGATGGTTCGCGTGTAATTATAAAAGCAGCACAACCACAAAAAATAAAAAATACTTTACAACTGTAATACATATATGCACTCTTCGCAAAGTATTAATACCTAACAATTCTATGTATAAGGGCAACTGAAAGTAATATTACCGTGCGACTGTTGCATTGCTTTACAGGATTTGGTGCTGTTACTATTCTCATTTCTACACACTACTTTATCTTGCTTGTTCGTTTGTAAATCTTGAATATTACTCTTCTCCTTCTCCTTTGTATGAGCCCGATCTACAAGATCAGTTAAATCATTGACACCATTGACATTGTCATTAATGTCAGTATGTGTCTTATGTATAGTGTCTGATACTTGGGACCCATGCAAACTGGGGGATGTAGGCACATCTAGATAAAATGTAAAAGACATTTTATATGGTAAAAATAATTTATGGCAGCATAAAAGAATATTAACATAAATAAACCGCAAAAGAAAGAATTACAATACCGAAATTTTTGTTATGATCATGTTTAGTCATGACATTTTTATTGTTGTATCTGTCACTATTTCTATATGTCTCTGATGTTTCTGTATCTGAATTACAGTCTTCTGGTATACATGAAAGTGAAACGGAAAATTTTTGAATGATACAATACTATCAAGTACTAATACCGCAATCTTAAGAAGATGCAGATATAAATTCGTAATAACCATTATTCTGATATATTCAATAAATTAATAAATGCCTTACTTTGTGTTTCCTGTGTACAATTATCGTCGAGATTGCTTTCATCTGTGTCACTGTCACCATTAACAGGTAATAATGCCTCATTATTCTTTTTTTTTCTGAAATACCAAAGAAAAGCAAAACAAGAAAATTAGAAAGACAAAATTAGAATTTGGCATACTAGATGCTATATTAAGTGTGAACGAGTCATAGTTGCACATAAAATAATATAAATGCAACAAACTTACTGTGAAATTGGAAACAGCAAGAAACTCATATAGAACAGTATAATTGTAGATGTCATCTTACAAAAATTGTTTTATTACAATCACTGGCCGATATGGGTTTGAATGCTGCCAATCTATATTATTAATGTGCAATGTTTGTTTAACTTTGAGCAAATGTAAGCTTTTCCTTTGAGTGTTATAAGAGACAAAGAAATCATTGCAACAAAACATTTATGCAAATCAGCACAACAGAAAATTTATGAAAAAGGTGAAAAAATTATTGCTTTATTCCAACATGATTTAGCCCGGTCAATTTAGCCCAAAAAATAGGGGTAAGGTTACAATAATTCCGATACAGCTGAAAATTCGTACGAATGTTCGGAACACCATTATAAATGAACTGTGAAAAGTCCCCATACATCCCGTGCCTGGAAAAAATTTTATTCAAGGTCAAAGGTGGCAAAAATGGGTTTTTTGTGTTTTTCAGCCGAATGGTAAATTTTATCATAAAAATAGCTTAGACAATAATTGTAGATCGTGCAATTATCTATAATAATTGTCTCTATACTTTTTTCTGTAAGAGTCACCGTTTCCGAGATATAATCATTCAAAAGTTGAAAAAACGGTGTTCTTCACAATATGCATAATAGACCGAGAGCTGGCTACGAAAATACCAACGTCATTTATTTAAGAAAATTTTCAACCTTAAACGATTGTGGCAATGTTGCAAATTAAGAAAGGGCAAGTCTGGCTACTGGCCGGTGGTGCGTTTAGCGGGGGCTGTCAAGGTTTTAGAACCGAAATTTTTATGTACCCCTCCTCCCGTAAAAAATGTTCGTAAATATTATTGTTATTAGCAGAGAACATTTTAAATTTAATGCTCGAAAAATTTAAGTAATAAAATTAATTGTTGCTGCCGGCAATTTACAGTACATTCCATAGATACTGAGATTTTCGGCGACGTCTGGCACGGTGTTAGACCCGAGATTTTTGTCTGTCATTTCATATACAGATTATTAAACACGTATACAATAAGCAAAAAATTTCAATTTTACAGAAATGACGTGAATGTTATTAAGTATTAAGCAGTTATACCCTGATCTGGCAATACTTTAGACCCCACCTACAGGTCTGGCAACATTTGCAAGTACTTTACAATATTATATAGTACACGCAAAAAAATTTTTAGCCGTACAGATATTGACGTTTTTCATCCTCGATATTTTACAGCTAAGGGCGTACGCCCCCGCTAAACGCACCACCGGCCAGCAGCCAGACTTGCCCTTTCTTAATTTGCAACATTGCCACAATCGTTTGAGGTTGAAAATTTTCTTAAATAAATGACGTTGGTATTTTCGTAGTCAGCTCTCGGTCTATTATGCATATTATGAAGAACACCGTTTTTTCAACTTTTTGAATGATTATATCTCGGAAACGGTGACTCTTACAGAAAAAAGTATGGAGACAATTATTATAGATAATTGCACGATCTACAATTATTGTCTAAGCTATTTTTATGATAAAACTTACCATTCGGCTGAAAAACACGAAAAACCCATTTTTGCCACCTTTGACCTTGAATAAAATTTTTTCCAGACACGGGATGTATGGGGACTTTTCACAGTTCATTTATAATGGTGTTCCGAACATTCGTACGAATTTTCAGCTGTATCGGAATTATTGTAACCTTGAATGTCTACTTTGACCGGACTAATAACATTGCAATGCAACGTCTCTACATAAGTAAGTTTATAAATATGTACAAATCACTTTCCCATTAAAACACAATATTTGGAATTCAAGTATATGCATAGACAGTAACATATAATAAACAAGAAGATAGATTATAATATGTATTATATATATATATAATATATATATATATATATATATATATATAATAAAAATAAAATAAACACCAACCACTTATTTTCAAGTTCGGCACAGGTGGGGCTTTGAACTCATTGTCAGAATCATTATCCGAATCATCATCAGCATCTATATTGCATCTTTTGCGTCGATTGTATGATATTGTTTTCGAAGGAGGACTATATCTTGTAGTAACAAATCGTTGGCGTTTTGTAGATTTGTCTCTATCAGAGTGTGATAGATCAGAGACATCTAAAGCTTTTTCCACTTCCTCTTTAGCTTGTCTTACAGATTCTATACATGCAATTAAACAAAAAAGCAGTAAATGATTTTGTTGTTTTACAGATAAATATTACTTAGTGAAAGAGACATTTACTAAAATATTTATGATAAAAGAAGCTATACAATTCATTTCAGAGCATTAAAAATTTGTATGTAAGTCATCACAAATTTCTGTCAACCCAGAACAAAAAATGGAAAGTATAAAGGGAGATAGATTTTACAAGTTTGGTGTTAAAACTTTATGAAATGTATTATTATATACAAAATTATATATATTCTTATCTCATACTTTTGTGCAAAAAACAATCCTGTATACTTTACATTTTTTTAGTGCAATTATGTGTGATTGATATCTTTTCTTACAATATTTGATATTATATATGAAATAAAAATCAGAGAAAAGTAGTGTGTTATAAAAGAAAAGTTGTGTTGCTCATTTTATACTACTTCTGTCATAATAAATATGTATAGTCTATATACCAAGCATAGTGAAAAATTGCTTCTTATATCAACTGAAAGTTTTTTCGAAAACCTGAGGGACCAAGATAAAAGTGCAAACTTTTCAACAAAACAAGATAAGAAAAAACAGAACTTAACAGATTGTTAGTACAAATTATAGCACACATAACATTGAAACATACATAAAATAAGATACATACTACAAAACTTCAGAATTTTTACATTTTTATACGTAATCCAAGTATTTGCTGGCTTCTTCTTTTTTTCTAGATAATCACTTAACTTAGATTCATCAGAAGGCCATTTGCATGCACCTGCAAATGTAGCTTGTTTGCCAGTTGTTTTTACTCATTTTAATATTAATATTTTCTAACCATGCAGTACAAGCTGGCACGGCATAATATTCAATTGATTCAAAGTCATCTGCATCATCCGCAACTCGAGTACAGCATACTGCAATAAGACATATATTATTACATAGGCGTAAAAATATCTGGACCAATCATATTTCCGTGGAATTAAAGCTTGAAGAGAAATGAGAATTTTGATCGATCAAGATAGCATTAGTGGATTTTTTCCTAACCCCTCAATAAAAGTTTCTCTTTCCTCGCCCAAATAAATATTTTATTATATGTTCTGTCCAGATATTTCTATATATCCATAATATTCTCTCTCTCTCTCTCTCTCTCTCTCTCATCTCTCTCTTTCTCTCTCTGTTTTTTTCTCTCTCTCTCACTCGCTTCGCTCACTCACTCACTCACTCACTCACTCACTCAATCACTTTCTATCTCACACAGGCACATTCTGTGTTCTTATCTACTCACCGGCTTGTCCGCAGGTGCTTGCACAATATTTTTTGAACTCATTATCACAATATTTCACTAAATTACAACACCACTCAATTCTACTGAGAAAATGGAAACAATGGAAACACGCGACCAGCGACTGTTGCTCGAACCCCGCGCGGTCTGCACGTCCGTAATCGGGGTGCTCCCGAGCAGTTCCGAACGCACACGATGTGTTCCGAGCGCACACGACATGCGCTCCTTTATTAGTTTATTATCATCCCTTCAGGAGCCCGCGCGTTCTCGTCAATTCAATTCTCATTTTTTTTTTAAATACAAGGATATAATTAACGCCGGCGGCCCGACGCTCAATTTAAACTGTCGCGGACGTGCGTTGTCAGTAGAGCTCGGCGGTGGCGGATAACGTTTGCGGTAGTAGGACGACGGCGACGACGGCGACGGCTGGGCCCGGCTGCACGTGCTTCCTCATTATCGTCGTGACACTCCACCTCGAACGTCCTGGATAATACTCTGGGCGCACCAGCTCGGGGTGTTAGGAGCGAGATTCCTTTCTCGTCAATCTCACATGTCACAGGCGAGGTAGCTTACGCTTGGGCACGTAGTTTGACCTCCGTAACGCGGTATCAACAACTGGCGAAGTTATCTCGGCAAGAGAGGAAATATTTAGAGCGTTGCGTTGTTCGCGAGGCCCGGCAGCCGAGCGTGCCGCATCAAGACACTATCCGTGAGATACCTCTTCTTCTTGGGAGATCCGCTGCGCAAAGTCACTCTCTGTCCACTCTCCTTTACATCCGGTGCACACGCGGGGACACACGACGCGACGCGACGTAATAGTGCGCTCCTCGAGCGTCTATTTTAAGTATGTTTTTAATATAATGTTCTGTGGTTCTTGTGTTCTATCGGCATCTACATAACCTTCGTATATTTTGATATCTTTCAAGGTGCAAGATTTGTGTAAAAAAGCTGGACCCCAGTTGATGGAGACACGGTGATAAAAATATAAATATACCTATATGTATATCTATTCCGAAATTGAAAAAAATTAAATTTTTTCATTGCAATGTATAAAAAGGTTTGCTTGAAATTTTGTTTATTATATGTTATATATCTGCATCTTATTTATATGCTTTTTGTTGAGAATATTTGTTGCAATAATATTTAATGTTACATTTTTTGCAATTTGTAGAGTTCAGAATGGAAAAAGTGAAGAGAAAATGTGATCAGAATGCAGAATGGAAAAAGTTGAAGAGAAATGTGATCTGAATCTTAATAGAATAGTACAGGAAGAATATGTTGATCATCTCGTTGAGAAGAGTACTTATAATGATTTCAATAAACAGAATTGTAACACAAAACAACAATCTATACATGAGGACAATACTAATAAAAGTATCAGTTTTTGTAATGATCTGATGAGCAACCATAAATATTCTAATGGTATACCTATTATAGTTATTATAATGATTTTTGTTCCTTCAATGTGAGTTATAATGATATTATGCCTATTTATTATTTGTTAATATAGATTTTATGCCTGAGGATCATAATCATCCAAGTAATTATATTCGTCAGTTCGATACACAAGAAGACTTACAAGAAGCACAGACTCCTCAAATAGAAACCATTGATACAATAGAAGAATGTTTTGCGGTTCATGATGAAAGAAGAATAAATGAAATAGATGATGCTTCGATTATTACCGATATCAATGATCGCGAGTTTCAAAACGGCTGTATATATGATAAAAGTTATAACGAATGGAAAGAGTTACAAAATCATAATAAGTCTTGTTCAAGTAATATCACACTTTCTACTGATAATGCATTATGCGAGCAAAATGAAAATGGTAAACAATTTGTAAGTAGTGATTGTGAACTTGCAAATTCTGATTACAAATTAACTCAAGACCTTGCTGTGTGGGCTATGGAAAGGAATGTAACGCTTTATGCAGTGTCTGATCTTCTGACAATATTAAGGAATTATAATCATGAATTCCTTCCTCGGTGTGCACAGACACTCTTGAACACTCCTAGAAGCACGGTATCATTAATCAGAGAATTAGAAAGCGGTGGACAATTTTGGTATCATGGTATTCTTTCTGGCCTCAAAACTGTACTGTGCGAAGAAATGTTGGAATCATTATCTGATATAATTGAAATTGATGTTTTTTTTTATGGTTTCTCGCCTTATAAAAGTATACGATATATTTTGTGGCCAATTGCTGGATGTATAGCTGGTAGAAATGAAGTGTTTATTATAGCTATATGGTGCGGAGAAACTAAATGTCCACCAGACCTTGATGCCTACTTGGAAGATTTTATCAATGAAAGTTTGGAGTTAATAAATGGTTTCAGCGTTAAAAATAGACGTTACAACTTAAAATTAGAAAACGTAATTGCCGATGCACCTGCTAGAGCATGGTTAAAACGAGTCAACCAACATGGCAATAAATTTGCTTGCGAAAGGTGAGTATATGTATATATCATTGAATGAGCATTTTTTTCACTTTAAAGCCACACGAATGTTTTATAGTAGAATATATAGTGTACTGTCATTTCAAATTGAATGTAATAGTATACATCAATCTTTTAAGTTGATTTTGTACTGTAAAAAATGAGGTAAAAAATCTAGGAACTGCAGAGATTTTAAGGCTTAATTACGCTCATATTTTCAAGTTATTATATTTTTTAAATATGAAATGTAAATATGAGAAAACAATTTGTACTGATTATTTTGAAACAAAGAGTGACCGCAAAAATGCCCATAAATGTTCTCCAATTTTTTCACACTCGAATTTGCAGTCATGTTAGCATCAAATGAAAGATCTTGTTAAGCTGATTACAAATATGTCGGTGCCAAAGTGCACGTCTCTCCCGTTTCCGAGAAAATAGGCCCCAAAGGTCAGCAGACGGCATCATTTAATCCTCGGAGTGCGGACGGCGTGATAATCACGCGCACGGTGTGGAGCTCATAATTCTAAAATATTTGAATCAGCAACCCCAAAAATATATAATAATAAAGAGATAGAGAAAAATTGCTTCTTAAAAAATATGTGACTCAAAGGATTTTTCTCGAGAACGGGATGTAGGTACACTTTGGTACCGACATATTTGTAATCAACTTAACAAGATCTTTCATTTGATGCTAAACATGACCACAATTCAAGTGTGGAAAAATTGCGAAACATCTTGGGGTCACTCTTTGTGATTAAAATTAAGTCTTCAATACTTTAATTAGTGTTCATTATTTGTCATACAGGTGTACTGTTAAAGGTGTCTGGTTCAACAATCGAATGACATATCTTCCTCATGAGGAAGCACCTTTGCGGACTGATGAATCTGTTCGTCAGCAAACTCATAAAGAATATCACAAAGGAGTAACTCCACTAATTACGAGACTTCAGCTAAAACCTATAACTCAATTTCCATTGAAACCTTTTCATTTGTTATATATAGGAATCTTGAAACGAATTGTTTCAATGCTGTACTGTGCTAAGGCTAGTAAATACAAACTGCGTGGCGATGTTGTTCGTCTAATAGACAATCTTTCTAATTTTCTACGGCCTTTTTTTCCCTCTGACTTTGCTAGGAGGCCACGTAGATTAAGTGATTGGAAATACTATAAAGGTACGGAATTTAGAAGGCTTTTATTATATGATGGCTTCCTAATTTTCCGGGAACTTGAGTATTCAGAAGTTTATCAGAATTTTTTGTTATTTGCCTGCGCTATTCGAATTTTGGTCGACCCTGTTTTGGTAAAAGAATATGCTGTTGATGCAGATAGATTGCTTAGAACGTTTGTAGAGCACAGTTCAAACATTTATGGACAGGCTTTTGTGGTATACAATGTACATCATTTAACACACTTAGTTTCGGATTGCTTGTTACATGGACATATTGAAGCATTTAGTGCATTTAAATTTGAGAGTTTTTTGGGAAACATGAAGAATATGCTGCATGCACCAGGGAAGACACTTTCCCAAATAGTTTGCCGTGTGATGGAAAAGGCAACCATGCCTCGCCTTTCTTACTCTGCAAGAAATAAATTATTATTTGAACAACCTCATGAAACGGGACCGATTCTAAACTGTCAAGGAAAGCAGTATAAGAAACTTCGAACACCAGATAAATTTTTCATTTACAATCTAGTGATGCGTATTGTCTTACGAAAACTAATGAAGTGATTAAAATTGAAAATATT
>JASTWK010001214.1:0-44668 GCA_030770225.1 Temnothorax unifasciatus
CTTTGCGACTCGCATTGTAGACCAGCGTTATGCTTATAGATTTCGATAAAGTTTTGAAATTATAATAAAAAAAACCATTTGAGATTAATAAGACAATTCTCATGTAAATATCCGGATATAGGGTCATGTCCGGTAATCGGGACGTTTACCTTATTTGACGAGAAAGATTGGCTTTTGAAGCGGTGAGACGGCTTTCGCAGTCTCATGCTGGGTCTACAATGCGAGTCGCAAAGTCGTGAGTCGCAAGAATTGACCAATCACAGTCGATTATTCTCTTCAAATTCAATTGTGATTGGTCAATTCTTGCGACTCACGACTTTGCGACTCGCATTGTAGAGTACTTAAGGAGAGCTCCCTCCTCACCGATTTCGCTGAATTTATGCTTAATCGACGCGTTTTTGCACAAAACGAAAGAATCTGGCAGAAAAAAGTCCCGCTCTGCCCCGCGAAGCGAGATATTAACTGTTAAAGTTGACGACTATCAGGTTATGAAACCTGTCATACCGACGCTATGTAGCGACTGGTTTTGCACTTTGAAACACATTGTTATTTTTACATATTTTTTGATGGATTTTTTTCATAATGTGTTTTTCGGCATCGAAATATGAGATACTTGTATCAAAGCAACAGAGAAGATTTTGGAACACAAATATTGGTTACAGATATAAGCGTTTAAGTTAACGAAACATATAAATAGTTTGTTAAAACAGTATATAGATATATTATATATAGGATATAATATATTATAGATATATAGATATATATATATATAGATATATATATTATATATATATACATATACACACATATATTGTATATTGATACCAAAACATATATATAATTAAATACTAACTCGTAATTCTCATCTCCAACCTGCCGCCAGCCAAGTTTTCTCGGGATGCCATCCGAGAGCAGTGACTTGTGCTACTGCGTGTCACGGTGACTCGACATCCTGCACGGGTTCGCCCTGATAATCATAGATGATCACAAAGCCACCTTTGTCTTGAGAGTTGGGCAACGGCTAACAAAGGATAATTATTGTGCCAAGTGGCGAGAGTGCTTATGGAGGCACTTTCGGATTTTGCACCCGTATGTCAAAAATACAAGCCATTGTTTATCACATTACAAACAAGTAATACACATAGTAAATTTAGTTACAATTTACCACTCTCTATTATAGTCTTTTCAAAATACACTTTGCATTATTAAATAGAAGTGTTTAATGAACTAAATGATGTTCTCTCATATTGATAGAGCGTGATCTAAATATTATGTTGACAGTTGTCATCAGTGCCATAGAGACCAACGCCATTGCCAGAGACACGGCCATTTTCCATTCAGGTTAAGTTAGGCGTAGATTAAGGCTGCAATTTCACTATCAATCTGACGCTAGCGTCTAGTCAGTCACGTGACCTCTTTTTTCGACGCTAGCGTCAAGAAAAGAAAGCTGGATTTGTTCAGCTTCAACTGCTTCAAGGGCGCGTCAAGAGTTCGTTGTCGTCATCCGTGGGCGCGAAGGAATCGAGCGACATACTGAAACATTGAAAAGGAAAAAATGTTTGACGAAGACAGGGAAGTAAGTAATATTGTTATATAATAATTACGCAGTTGTACTTTAATAATAATAATTAAACTTGCATGAAAGTATCTGTGGCTTTTTGACATAACCATGTTAACGAAAATGAGTAAACAGCAACGGAAAATGCATCTTTATTTTTTACTGTTTTGCATGTAAGAAATATGTAATTGTTTCTGATGGTGAAGTACTTTTATGTGAATCATAAAAATTAAATAATAATAATTATTTATAATGGTTTAATTTAAGCCACAGATATTTTTGTGAAGATGTTTAACTTAACCTAGTCGTGTACATTATGTAGAAAAATTAATTTATTAATTTAATTGTTCACATACGCAAACGTGCACATACCACGTGCACATACATACATACACGTGCACATCACGTGCACATACATACACGTACCCATTACACGTACATACACGTGCACATACACGTGCACATACATACATACACGTGCACATCACGTGCACATACATACACGTGCACATACACGTACATACACGTGCACATACACGTGCACACAACATGTATATTGTGATTTATATAATAAAAGTGTATAAAATAACATATATACGTTATTTTAATATTTTATAGGAATTAGATATGGTCCAGACATGTGGACTCTGTGAGATGATAATTTCCAGGAATGACAAGCGACTCATGCCGTTTGAAAGGCTATACCAAATATTATGTTGATGTTGACACATTATATTTTTATCCAATGACAGGTATGTACAACACACAGTATATAACTCTGATAATTATATTCCAGACGTAAGGTAGCATGACAAGAGTGAAACACTAAACAGACATTTTATAAAATGCCTAAGAATTATACAAACTGTATATAATAGCCTATATATAATACTTGTATTACAGATGACGAGCAAATATCATAACGAAAAAACATGACTGGAAACGACGAGTTAACACCGAATCCCATTAATAAGGAAAATTTGCCTGGTAAAAAAAATACAGAGAATGTCTTGTTTGACCACGTTGCAATTTACCACAGCCACTCACAGCCCTCGGTGTCTAGAGTTTTTCCACTGAATCAGCTCTGTGAGTTTTGACTGTGGTGAATCGCAACGTGGTCAATCGCGTCCCCCCTAAAGCAGGGAGCACACATTTCTGCACAACGCCTAATGCATAAGCATAAGAAAAATTGATTGGTCCATACACATGTGCATAAAGAAATAGACCAATCAGTTTCTTGTGCTTACGTATTATGCGTTATGCAAAAGTCTGTGTTCCCGCTTAAGAATGCAAATACATTCGTTACAGAATATGATGTAAGAAATATATAATTATTTTTGCAGAGAATCAACATTTAAAAAGGAACCTCCCAACAAGATCGACTATTCTACAAGGAAAAAAAAATGAAAACATGTATGTCATTCGACGAAGAGGAACTTTTGATTTTGGAAGTGCAAAAACGGGAACCACTATGGAATTTCCAATCAGATGTCAGGCAAAGAAGTGCGAAAGCGACTAAAAAACTGTGGCAGGAAGTTTCCGATGCATTGGATGGTAAGAATAAGAATTTTTTTTAAGAAACTGTTGCTCCTTTCTTTCAGCAACATTATTTTTTCATAATAACATTTTTTCAAGGTATAATTAGTCCAGAAACGGCCAAGAGCAAATTTAAATCTTTGCACGATACCTACAGGAAAATTATTCAATCCGAACAAAAGGCGAGTGGATCTGCAAGGGCACATACCACTCGATTGTGGCACCATTATAACAATATGGAATTTTTACGTGACTCGTGCTTGGTCAAAACGTAAGTTTGGTTTTTGTGTTTATTAAAAGGACACATATGTATTACATAAATTTTAATAACAAATTTTTTAAAGTAAACGTACATACAATACTAATATGCAATAATTGTATCAATATCGTTCTAAATGTTAGATAATTAAAGAATCATGAAATTAAAAACAGGGTTTACAGATGTTTTTTTATTATAGGTTACACATTTGTTTATAATTATTTATAATTACATTTCAGCACAGCATCAAATATTTCCAAAAATGCAGATACATTAGAAGAATCGGACCAGTCAGAAGTAACTGCGAATATTCGATCAGGTATATAACATTAATTACATTATATATAACATTATATACATTTTTCTTACATATAGATATATTATAATTATTATTCTTTATTATATTCCAGCAAAAAGATCAGGCAATCTCAACGAAAAAAGTGCCATTGAGAGAATTGCTAATGCTTTCTGCGATGCTTCCAACAATGATGACATTGTTTTACCGCCGCCACCTCAGCCTGACGACGTCGACTTGTTTTTAAATTTGCTGGGATCCCGAATTCGTCGTTTATCCGAAGCGCAAAAGCAAGAAGCATTTCAAAAACATTTGCAACTATCGTATGATATGCTGAAAGAAACTATATAAAACACTGGACATAGGAATCATACGTTTCTTCGCGACACAGGTGCCGGCGAGATCAAATCGGTGATAATGCAGCAGCGGAGAAGCGCAGATGCACAAGCACAAGAATAAGGCTCATTTTCATCTACTTACCATCCACGGTACTCCCCTCGCACCGTGCTTAATTTATTATGTGCTCGTGGCATTTGTTTCCGAAACTATCTTCGCATTTGCAAGCAAATTTTATGCTAATTATATTTTCTTCTTTCAATGTATTTATATATTCATATATTTCTCTCATTTAACGTATCGGTTTTTAGTTAGTTTAAAACTCGTCCGAAATTATTCGCTGGTCGCGCAACAGCATCGTTCAATTTCGAATATATATATATATATATATATATATAATGCAAGTACTACTAACACGTAACAAATTAACACGTCGAATGCCGGGTGGCTCTAGTAATATTACAAAAAATAATCCTAGCAAATACCAAGTTATATGTTGGCTTGTTTCTTAACAGTGCTCAAATTGGCAGGAAACTGCTCCTTCGCTATTAAAATAGTGGCAAAATTGATCTCGTGTCATCATGGATTTACGTGAGCCACTCGGCATTCAACGTGTTAATTTGTTAGGTAGTACTTGCATTTTAAACATATTAATAATATATATTTTTTATTAAGCACGTATGGTAGAGATACTCCATCAGCTGTGATAGGTTGTGGTTCTGGTAGGTCAAGGAATGATTTCTAGCGTACCACCGCACTGCCAAATCTGTTGAAGAATATCAAAGAATATATTTATCAAAGAATATAAAATCTCATTAAACCAATATAAAATTTTTAGCGTACATGCTTGTAGTAATAATGTCTCTTATTCACTCGTAAACCATCAAATTGTTTTCATAGTGACATGATTTCAACGTGCATTATTCGGATATTGTGTGATTTATTTTGAAAAATTAATTTTATTTGATTGTTTTCTGGGATTGGCAAAAGCTTGGCATAGCTTTAATCCATGTGAAATTTCGAGATAATTTTTGTTAACAAGGGTTTCCTGCCCCGTAGTAAGTTAAGTTTTAGATACGCAAAAAAATTATGGAATATTACTCGTTGTTTAATGTAAAGTGTATTTTACTTTCGTTTTGTACCTGTACAAAATTTCAATTTAAGACTTAGTTTTTAAGATATCGAATATCCGAATTTGATAAGTTGTTGGAAAAAAAGTAATCGCGCACGATACTTTTCTTAAGAACGATTGTTTTGAAATTTCACAAATGCTGTATGTTCGCGTTAGTCCATTCCCTATCAGGCGGTTTATAATAAATGCGTTAAAATTACGCTATAAATACATAGTAATGCTAATTATAACTACATTCGTCGTGTAAAAAAATACTCTCGCAATATATAAAAATATTCGGCGATACAATGCTTTCGGCTACCTTAAATATATTAAGTTATAATAAATAGAGAAAGACTGCTGTACAATACAAATGTAAAATAGTGCTCGGTTACTTAACATAGAAACATGCCTTTGATTCTATATAGTATATGCATCCAGATTATACATCTTCTTTGTTTCAGTGAATTTGTTTTATGTGAAAGAAATAATTTTATACAAAAAAGCTAAAATACATGCTAAAATGCATATACGAACAATTCTACAACAAAATTATGATATCATTTATGCAAATATTATCCCGACAAAATGTAATTTCAAGTTATTCTTATTTACATTCCAACAAATCTTATCAATTAACAAAATTATTTCCTTAAAGATTTCTATTGGGCATCAACTAATTATTGAATAGCAATCTTTACCCGTTTCCTTCTTTATTATAATATACGCGTACCACCTAGCGTACCACCGCACTGCCAAATCTGTTGAAGAATATCAATTTATCAAAGAATATAAAATCTCATTAAACCAATATAAAATTTTTAGCGTACATGCTTGTAGTAATAAACCGACGTCATAATTTTCATATATTTGAAGAAATTTTACTCACTGTGAAGGATATCTCTAAGTTTTCGCCACCCCAACCATCCATCTTGTCATCGTAACTACCAATTTCCCAAAAATATCTTTTATTAATAGCAAATAGACCGCCTGCCATAGTAGGAGACCTAGTCGGCGATATAGGAGAGGAACGCGACTTGATCTCGTATTTCTGAATATTTATCCACGTGAAATGTCCCGACCATGTAAAACCACCAACTTGAAAGAAAAACGCCTCGTTATCGTAAAAGTATTCTAAGGTCTCCTCGGAAATGTTATTGGCATTAGTACAGCACTTTTATTTTCCTTTATTCGCTGTAGCAGAGGTTGTAACCTGCATTATGTAAAAATGCATGTATTAATAAAGTTCTCTTTCTCTTTATGTAAAGTTATTTCAATATTTCTGATTTAAAAAATCAGTCTATACGAAAAAATAGTATCTTCTAATTAAATTGATATCATAGGTCAAAATACCAGTCTTTAATAACTTCGCAATGTGCATCCAGGAAGACGAGAACATCGCCTCTAGCAATTTTAGCTCCATGTAGACGAGCACGTATCAATCCTTGTCTATACGGTAATCTCAGTAGCTTTACTTTGGCAGGTGAACGCGTCGAAAGATAATAATCCAATTGTCCCTGAAGTTCTTCTACAAATTAACACAATCGGAAAATATATTTTACATACAACATTAATTATTTAACACATTGCATTCTGCCAAATGGTTGCATCATTATTATGTCATAATTTATCTTGTGTAACGTGATTATAATTAATAGTATCTTCTCGAAATATTATTAATAGTATGGTTTAATAGTATCTGCCACCCAAATGTCCAATTCATGCAGATCAGCTTGGAATTTGTGCAATGTGTAGGCTTGATTCAAAGCTTCACGCCGATGTCGAGTCACACGTTGTAGATCATCCCAGTTACATTGAAGCTCGGATAGTATCCCGTTTATTTCGGATGCCTTGTCTGGATACTTGTGCGACAAGTTTCGCGCCTCTGCCTTATGCTCCTAAAATAGTATATAAAGAAATTAAAATATAAAATTTTCTTTATATTTAAAAACATATTTATGATATTACAAAATATGAAGTGAAAGAAGAGTGTGTGCAATTACAAAAATTCTATTAATATATACACGAAGTATATTAAAAATATTAATTATATACTTAGTAACGAAAAATATAGAGCTATACTATATAATTAGCTACTAATCTGTCATTACTTTATCTAAATTATTAGTAAATTTACGATTAATTCTAAAGCAAAAAATTAATGAAAAATTGATGCAATCTTCACCTTCAATTTGCCTTCTATTGCTGTCATGTCTCATTCCATAGCCTCTTGTTTTCTTTGTAACTGTTCGACAGCGGGTAAATCTTTTCCTGTATCACTCGTGTTCATGGCCACTGATTTCTCAATAACTCTTTGGTTTGTGTCGTCTATATCTCGGTTAAATAGATGGATCTCTAGTGCACCCGCTAATGTTTCGCGATACGTACTTAGCGCACCTTGTAAACCTTTCCACTTATTATTAAAGTTGTCGCGCCGTTGTTGAATTGCTTTTGATTCATTATCACGACCCTGTCCGAAATATAGCAAAATAATATGAATATTTTTAATAATAAAATTTATACTTCAGTAATACGCTTCAGTATAATATTTATTTTAGTTTTCCATGTGAAAGATTTTACCTGTTTTATAAGCTTCTCTGCTAAAGCATTGATTGTTTTTATTCTGGAATCATCCACTCGCATATCGCTATCTACATCGAGTTTCCTTTGGAGGCTCAAGCAGTGCTCATAATCCTTTCCAGTATCACTAGCCTGGACCATCATTTCCTTATCCCTGATCCACGCTTCAATCTTCTCCACCTGATTGTTGAATTCCAAGATATCTTGAGCCTCTTCCAAACCTCTGCCCCGATTACCAGACTCCAACAACAATTTCCGCCAGGACGCATGTAGATGTTCTAATTGCTGATGAATTTATGCGCTCGCCGGATGTTTTCGCGCTAACAACGTTTCTCCTTTTGCTATTTTGTAAATAAATTTAATATTAATTTTTATGCAAGTGAGAATATTCTGAGGGCGATAAACGGCAACTTGAGCATCAATCAATTACCTTTAATTTCCTCGATTCTGCTCTGATTCGCTGCCAGCTCTGCTTGGAACGCCTGATGTTTTTGCAGCTTCTTGATCTTGTCCTCTAAGCTGGACACCTCGCCTTTCGACGCTTCCGCTTCCAACTTCTTCTGCTTTTCGCCTATCCAGGACTCGGCTTCACCTACGTCTCTAACAAATTGTGCATGCAACAAACTGGCCTCCAATCTTCTTCTTCGCGCATCGCACAGGTCACGGATTCTTGCACGCCTTTGAATAACCTCGTTCAATCGCCGAGCGATCGTTGGTGAGTCGAAATGATTCTAAGCAAGAAGTTTACTTCCGTGTTCTTGCAGCGCCGTCAGCTTCTCCTCGTGGGTGACTAACAGCTTCTCGAATTCGTTATGCTTTTTCATCTGCGCATCTACCTCTTCGACTAAGACTCCAAAGTTGTCGCCACTCAGTGCGGCTTCTTGAGTGCTGGACAAGGTATCGAGCTGTTTGGCGACTTTGGCGTCTCGTAGGAAAAAATGCAAGTCGATCAATTGATCCAAATGCACCTTCTTTTGTTGCCAAGCGGTGTGCAGCCTCTGCCGTTCATCCAGCAACTGGTTACACTTTTCCTCAACCTCCTGAGAAGTAAGTCGATGTGATTAACGGACATTCGCAAGAGTCGTTATTATCTTCGATAGGTAGACTTACCATAGCGGCATAGTGACCGGTTTGCACCATGGCCTCGCCTAGATCAAGCACCGAACTGAAGCTGTCCTCTCGCGCTTCGATTTCTCCTTTCAGGGCCTCGTGCTCCGCCTTCAAGATCTGCGCGCTGGCCGCGTCTCGAACCTTTTCCTCCGTCGACATTGTAGCGCGGAGTCCAGCTGCCCAGTTCATTAGGTCTCTTACCTAAACGTTTCCCTCGTTAGAAATAAATCGTCAAATATAAACGGTAAGAAGTATACAATTTAATACCTGAGTGAGGAATCGTTGCAAGTCGCAGCTAGCCTACAACTGATCCCTTCGATGAGCGGATCTTTCTTTCAACTCCTCCCAATGAGCAACAACGATTTGTTGCTGCTGATCGATGTGTACCGCGTTGTTGCCTGGATAATGAGCTTGTAATCTGGAGGCATCCTCGACTAAGACTTGCAACTGAGCCTCCAAAGCGACCAGGTCATTTTCGAATCCTTCATGACGTCTAATTAACGCCAAAACGGAATTTAAGTTGTGACCAAGATCCTCTGGCAAAGCAGCCTCTTTCTCTTGTATTCGTAACAGCGCTTCCGTCACGTCGCGATGGAATCGATGAATTTCGCCTGCCGCTTGTAATCGTTGCTCGCGATTTCGGATGAGACCCAATAGATGCTGCCACGATTTTCTGCGATAAACAATTGTATTTCAAAGTTATTTATTTTACCCTCTTTGGAAATTATGCGAAATTTAAAAAAAGCACAATTCAGAAAAATTCAGAAAACTAATTTTATCTGTAACATAGAGATAAATAATTATGATATTAACAAGTATGTACAAATTTACAAAAGTTTGAACAGTTAGTACATAATAATTTCTACATTACAAGATTTTAGAGTTAGAAGGTTTTAAGACCAAGTTTTTAAAAAGCAATCTAAAGAACTGTGAAGATTAAAGGCATAAGATTGCGAAATTTCGAAAAAAAGTGTAGAAGATAAATAAGCTTTGAATCATAGTATGAGACAATTTAACGTCCTATATACACATGAGTTAGTCCAAGTAACCAAGTGTATACTCACTTCATCACCGCGTGTTGATTTTGTACTTGTAACGCCGGATCGTCTTCATCGGATCTATGTTGAATACGTATACGGAAAAAAAGTTAGTGACCCAACACCGAGAAAAAAAATAGACAAATAGATTTGTAAATCACAAAGAACATTATATTACATGATATTAATTTAGAATTTTAGACTAACACCAAAAGAAAGATATTAATTTATATCAATTATGTTATGTGATAATGTATTACTTTGTTAATTTATTGCGTGCAAGTGATGGGATACTAAATATTCTACGAGAGTGATAAGAAAACAATGAAATAGCAAGAACGAAAATGACAAAAAGATTTTTATTGGATAAGATGAGCTAAAGATTTACCCTAATTGTTTCTGGCGTTTTTCGATATCCTGGATGTAAGGACTCTCGTTCGCGATCAGTTTTCTGGCTAATTCTTCGCACTGCTTGAACCTCTCGGATCCAGCCTCTATTCGATGCTTGAAGTCATTGAATTTCGTTTGCAATAGCAACAAATGCTCGTAATCTTGACCGTAGTCCTCCGATGCCGCTGCTTGTTCTTGCTCCTTGATCCATTGCTCCAACTCTCTGCTCTCCAGGAAATATTCATGACGATACATGCTCTCCATTAAACGTTGCTGCCTTACGGTAGCCAGTCGCTGCAAAGCGCGCATTTGTTGAACGATCGCTTGCTGCTTGTTGGCTATCGCCTTGCTGTCGAGATGCTTCGAGTTGATCATTGTGGAAGCTGTGTGTCCCATTTCTGTTACGATGCCGTTGTATGTGTCTAATTCGAGCTCAACAGCCTGTAAATTATAAGCCAAACACGAATAGTCAGTAACATTATATTTAGTTAATTGTGATAATTCCGATTAAATTCCGATTAAATCACATATTTTTCTCCTTCTCTCTCGCAGGATTTTGACTAAAATTGGCCAGTCTCTTATCATAGGGTCTCTAGGTCAAACAAAATTACCTCTCTACCTGCAATCTCTGTAATGCAATGTCCACATCTTTCTGCCTTTGAGAGTTATTGCCATCCCTCGGGAATAGAGGCTGCTCCTTGTAAACCCTGGGATTGTCATTGGCACGAAATAATTGCTTAGCAATGATCAGAATACCGATTATGTACAATGTGCAAAATGACAATTTCACCAGAGACTTGCGGCGGGTAAGCACCATTCTCTCTCTCTTTTAGGAATATACTATTGGATGTATCATCAGATGTACCGTCAGAATATACCATCTTGACGTGAACTACCGAACAACCGGCAGCATGCCAGCTGTTGTAATTATTATTGATAAGAAATAAGACAAAAAGTTAAAAGTTAAAAGTTGAAGTTATAAAAATTTGTATTTAATGCTGCTTTAAATAACTAAAAAAACGCTATAAATGTATATTGTAAAAAAAGCGTTGGCTTGTTTGTTAACAGTGCTCAAATTGCCAGGGAACTGCTCCTTCGCTATTAAAATAGTGGCAAAATTGATCTCGTATTATCATGGATTTACGTGAACCTAAGTTAGAACCACATTGACTTATATCCCGTAAAGCACCTTCATCAGTTACATCTGATCTCCAAGTGCCAGGTATGAAATCGTGTGAATTATCTGCATCAACTAGATTGGATGGTATATATTCATCATGGCCAATATCTGCAACTCGAAGCCAATTGTGTAAACAGATAATGGCTTGAACAATTTTCATACACGTGTCAACTGTAGTATCAATGGGACGCCTTAATATCCGCCATTGGCTACATAAAATTCCAAAGCAACTTTCAATCATTCTTCTTGCTCTACTCAGCCGATATTATAGTTGTACATAATTCGTTCGTTACTTAAACCTCCTCTTCCAGGATACGGTCGAAGTAAATATTCTGTTAGTGGAAAAGCTTCGTCACCTACAAGCACGTATGGTAGAGATATTCCATCAGCTGTGATAGGTTGTGGTTCTGGTAAATTCATTTCCTTATTATGAAACTTTTGTCCCATTAGAGAAGATCGAAAAATGCCACCATCACTACGTCGACCATATGCTCCAATGTCCACAAAAGTAAATTTGTAATTTGCATCACATATTGCCAGAAGTACTATGCTGTGAGAATTCTTGTAATTGTAGTAGGAAGAACCTGCATTATTAGGACACTGAAAAAACCATCGTAAATAATTATTATGTCATCAATTAAAAATGTTAAAAAGTAAAGTGTTTACTGATTTTACTTGTATACGTATGTGCTTGCCGTCAATAGCACCTACGCAGTGCGGAAAATTCCATTTCTCATGAAATTCTTCCGCAATGCGCGACCAATCTCCTTCACTCAAGGTACTTGGAAGGACTTCCTCATGAATGCAAGACTAAATAGCGTTACATGTATCGGTAATGATGTTACAAACTGTTGTTACTCCAATTAGATATTGATATGATATTGATCTCATAGAATCACCAGCAGCTAAATATCTATAAAGTGTAATATGTTTAACAGGCAAGTAATATTAAACAGATTAACACATTCAATGTGTTGTAATATATATAGTAATAGTATAAAGAATAAAAACAAACCTTAATGTCAAACACAGTCGTTCAGGAGCAGATATTGACTCACGAAAGGAAGTGTTCTGTCTACTCAACAAAGGTCCTACTATTTGTAGCAAATCTTCGAACTGTGTAGCAGTCATTCGAAAATAATTTTTAAACGTGCTGTCTTCCAAGATAATATTGGGAAATATTGCATGATAAAAACCATGCAATTTTCTATTTTCGAATAATGGTGCAACCCAATAACGTTTTTGGTATATTTTCTTCTCTGTATTTCTTCCAACTCATTTATTATTGCCACACAAACCATTAAACGTTTTTTATTCTTCTCTCTTCTTATTATTTTCAAACACTTCCTTTGCCATTCGTAATATCTTTGATTGAATGACATTTTCTCAATGAGTATTAGTTAACCTAAACTCAACGGAACGCACCTTATTACTGCGCAATTCTAGTGCACTGTTTAACGCTCCTTAGCCGTTTTGACGCTAGCGTCTGTTGACGCTAGCGTCATCCAGCGTCAAGCGTCAAGTGAAAACGTAGATTAAAGGTAGTGACAAATACAATCCAAAATTTTATACTCAAATCGACATGAAAACGAAAACATCTGAATATTTGCGATTACAGGCTGAAAACTTTTAGATGGTTCTTCCTCTCACACACAAAACAAAAGACTATTCTTTCATTTTTCTCCTCTAGTCGTCGCTTTTACGTCAAATCGTAATCGAGAAAATCGTAGTCGTAATCGCGAAAATCGAGGTCTATTTATTATTATTGTATTTCTAAACTTAAATGGTCAATAATTTCGTTTTTTTTTACTAGTATTCCTAAAGTGCCCTTCTCCTACTATATATCCATTTTTCATCACTTTCTTAAGATTTCTTCTAATTATTAAAATTCAAAATACGAGATTTTCGTATGCTTTGTGCATGCAATACATATAAAAAAAATACAATTTTTGATAGCCGATTATCTTGCGTTCGGGACGATCAATTACTTTTAATTTAACAATAAGAAACTTATTTTTCGCTCGTTTGAAGCAAACGCTATAATAAGGATTCGAGTAAGACCAATGTACGAGCATTAATAGATGTTACGGTGTAGGACGCCCTACACGGAATGAGGGAGGTTCCAGGTTCAAACCCTGGCTGAGGTAATATTTTTCGCAATAAATTCTTTACAGTTTTTTAAATAATTAAAATCGTGTCGATTTAATTGCGGGGAGGGAAGGGGGTTTTTTAACGTTCTAATGATAACTGTGTTTAAAGTCCGGCTGTGATTGGCGCACAGTGAAAAGTTGGAATTTATATATGTGTTACAATAATACATATAAAATTATTTGTAATATGAATTTACCGTAACATCTATTAATGCTCGTACATTGGTCTTACTCGAATCCTTATTATAGCATTTACTTTTAATTTGTACAAACGTGTAGATATCACATTTATTAACATATAGTAAAATTTTCAATAATTTATTATTAGGGATAATTTAAAAACGTCCAGTCTAATTTAAATCTATACCTGCTAATAAAAAGACGAACATCTTTCGTAAAAAAGCAAAGAAGCAGTAATGCATCGTTTTATTAACATATAACAATAATGTAAAATCACTGTGAGGTGTAAAATGTAATTTTACGTGCCATCACGTACATCTTGGCTTGACTCCGAAATTGGCTTTCCTTAAGTGGCACAATTTGGTTTCACGTGCAGTTATTTTCTAAAAGAGTTATGCACTAATTATCATGAACGATAATTACTGACTACTAATTAACTATACTAATACTACTAAAATTACTACTACTACTGTTATATATACATATAATTATGTGTATGAGGAAAAAGATATTCTTCCTATGTAAATATTGCACTGATTAAAAAAATGATGAAAATACTCCTAATATCTTGTCTTACAATTCTTATTGACTTATATTTATGATATTAAAAGTTGGGAGCACCAAGAAATAAATGAAATTCGCGCGGACACTACATATAAAAATATCATAAAATACTCTTGTCGATGACTTTCAAGAGCGGCTGCTAGGAGCGTCTTATACTTCTTTTCTAAAGACTCCATCAAGTTGTACAGTTCGTTCTGCTTCTCCAAATATAAAAGCAAACATAACTCGCTCTTCTGTTCTTGGAATTGCAATTGCAAAATCTTAATCTCGAGATTTTTATTCTGCAATACCATACAGTTTAAAAGTTCTGTCTCATATAACTCAAACTTGGAAAAATATCGATAATAATAATGATAATGAAAAGTAATAATAATAAATATTTTAAGAAAAAATTAGGAGCAACGAGATACTCAAGTTGAAGGGATTATTTCCGATAAAAGTTTCTTAGAAAAAGAGAAGAAGTTTCTTCATATATTTTTAGTACTCTGATAATGTGTTGCAACTTCTTTTCGTAAACGTGCTTTATGATGTCATTCAACTTCCTCAGCTTTGCGATGGTTTTCTTGAACATTCGAACTTTTAACACAAGGCTTTGAATCTGGGCTCGAGCTGTCAACTGTTTAACGCGACTTTGTAATCGAAATGCTTCATTGTCCACCTCGTTGTTTCCTTGACATTTCGTCGTTAGCTCTTGTCGCAATTGTTCGTTTTGAATTCGAAAACTTTCGAGCGTAGCGGTCAACATATCAATACGATATTTGCAAAGCTTCAGATGGTTTCCCTTTATCATATTATTGTCATCATGACGATACGCAGCGTACACGCTCAAACTCGAGTTAGAATCACGAAGCTTTGATTTATTTCGCAGGTGATTTCTTTGGTCTGATGTTCGACTTGAACAATTTTGATGGTTTCTGTCCCAATCAGACAGTTCGCTCAAAGATGAGCTAATGCAAATCTGATAAAAATAAAAATTACAATATAATAAAATATCTATTTATCGGTAAAAGTTTAATGTAGAAATAAAAACCGGTTAATTATTTAAATGTGTGTGTGTGTGTGTGTGTGTGTGTGTGTGTGTGTGTGTGTGTGTGTGTGTGTGCGCGCGCGCGCGCGCGTGCGTGCGTGTGTGCGTGCGTGCGTGCGTGCGTGCGTGCGTGTGTGTGTGTGTGTGTGTGTGTGTGTGTGTGTGTGTGTGTGTACATTTTTATGGTATCAAAAATTTTGATAAAATATTATAATTTGTATCAAGCACTTCTTGAAACAATTTTCGAAACACTTTCACAAGAAGTAATGCCCGTATTACACCAGCGATTGGTGATTGCGTCTATGTCATTTTTCGAAACGCTTTCACATGTAGTAAATAGTAAAATTTTGTGCTACCCTAGCAAAATATCTCAGAATTTTTCAGATTTTTTAAATACAAATTGTAAGTTTTTCAGAAAAACTTGGACAAAATAATAATGAAATAGTTCATATTTTTCTCGCCAACACATCTTTGCAGAAATCTAAATAAATATAAGAAAATCTGCACAACTTATCAGAAATTTTTACCATACAAAACTGAAATATTCTGAAAATTCTCATCCAATTATTTTCGAAAGTATCTGAAAGATTTGGCATATTTTTTCAGAATTTTTCATAAATGTAAAATACGAAATTTTTTTTTATAAGGGTGTCCTGGAGAAAAAACGCAAAGAATGAAAATAATGGCCACGTACCGCATGACAAGATGATGGCAACGGCGTTAATAGGCTACTAGGAGGTTCAGTTCTGAATATTCCTTTGAGCGTGCCTGCTCTTAGCTGTCGAGAGAGTTCCAACAGATATTTGTTCCTCAAGTTACGTTGCGAGACAGTCGTGTTTAATTTATCGAGCCAGATCCTGCATAAATGCACCTCTTCCACAGATCTTAGATTCAGTATGTACGTTCTGACGTGTGTCAAAGTTCGCTTAAAATGTTCATCCAATTTTAAAGCTTCTTGCTCGTCGCGTTCTTTTACTTTCGACATGGTATTACAAACTGACAACTCGTAGGTTACATGAGTGACACGGACCACCATCCACCATTGAGAGACAAAGGTACGAACAGCTATCAAGAATGCATTCAGTTTCATGCATAATGCACATAATACATCATTTATCCTTATTTAACATTTAGTGAAGAAAAAAGATAAATAATACATTATATGCATCATGCGCTAAACGGAATACACCCCAAATCGCTCTCTATTAGGCATAGGAAATATATATGAAAATTGATGTGCTATGCCATAGTTAAATATCCTTTATTTCTAAAGGATTAACGTACAAGGAAATACTCATACTATGCAATCTGATTTATATTTTTCTCTCTTCTAATTACTTTATGCTATATGTATTACATTTACTATAATTCTTTTATACAATATGCTAACAATTACGTTTATAGATCAGTGACTAACTCTATTGTTTATCACAAAAAAAATAGAGACATTATATACAAAATATGGAGTACATCGTATTAACACTAATATAGCTGGAGGTTTACTTTCGCTATTCACTATGACGAGATGTAAAAGACATTCATACGGCACAACATATTGTTATCAATATTCTCTAATATTGTTATCTAGGTAAATATATAAATTACATATTGCATGTTCATTTACATAAAAAAGGCTATAAACGATATTTATAAGCAAATATGTGTTATCTTTCACAGTACATGTTACATGTATTTGTTTTCTTATTTCAAGTTTATTAATTTCACTATCTTGTTAGTCTATGCTAGGAAAGAGACACTTGCTTATTAAAAATTGATATTTGCATGCATCTAAAATAAAATTAAGGGGTTAAATATCAGTTTGTCCCTTAATTATTAACTCTAATCCCTCCAACGTTTTTTCCGCCATTTAATTAACGAGATTTTGACTGTTTGCCGTTTCGAGAGTAAATGAGCTAGGGCTTTGAAATTTCTACCTGATGTTCCCTACTATAACAACTTTTTTTGGGATAGGGGAAATTATCCCACGGCCGTTGGTTTTCCGGAACAAACGACCGGAACAAACGACGTTAGAAACGCGTGGGACACGAAAGTGCATGGTTGGAGGGATTAGGGTTAAATATTATTTAGTAATTTAACCGTAGTTACCCTTTCATAGCCAAGATATCACAGAGCATCTTGTATATATCGAAAAAGTTCTCTCGCAATATTAAAATAATTCATCTCTTCTTTAGAAAACTATATGTTCTTTTTATTTTTTTCAGTGATGTGTTCCTCTTTTTTTTTAAATATAAGTTAGCGTCAAAGTAATGGACAATCCGACATTATATATGTATATACAGGGTGTTCGGTAATTTTTTACGATGCCAAAGAATGAAGGTAGATTGGTTCAAACTGAAAAAAAATGTTATGTACTATTTTGCGAAATTTTATTCGTAATAGCTATTGGTTATTAAACTAAGCAAATAAGCGCATGAAAAGCGATAGACCGGACTCGGCAGGCACGTAAAATGGCTTGCGTGGCTTAAATATCTTAGCAACGGTGAGCATCATTTAATAGCGAGAGGTGGAGTCACACAGCGAGCGGCAAACGACTCACATTTTACGTGCTTGCCGAGTCCAGCCTACCGCTTTTTAAGCGCACATTAGCTTAGACAGTTTAATTAATAACTCAATAACTATTGCGAATTTCGCAAAATGGTACATAACACTTCTTTTCAGTTTGAGCCAATCTACTTTCATTCTTCGGCATTGTAAAAAATTACTAAACACCCTGTATATATAATATCAAATTGTCTACTACTTTGAATAGCGACTTACTATATACAAAAATAATTTCATCCAAGAAATACTCGATTTTTCAATCGTTAGTGATCGTGATTGCTTTTTAAAATCGTAGATTATACGTTCGAAATCCAATCGCCGATTTTTCAAGTAAAAGAGCTATTACACGCGACTATTTATTTTCAACTGATTCTCGGTAGTCTGTTTCAGCTCTATCAACTTTACTTTCATTGGCTGAACATTGGTGCCTATCCACTCTTCAATCATCGACGAGAAAAAAACCGCTTCCATCTGAACTCGCAGATAACCTTCCAAAGAAGACAATTCCAATAATAATCTGGAATGACATACCATGTACCCAAAATTTACGAGATGTAGTATACTTTCATATGTAGACGATCTTACTGTGAAAGTACTTACTCCGTAAAAGCAGGTACCAAATTCTCCAGTTGCATGGGATTTGTGTAATTGTTCGCCACCTGCCACGGATTCATCCACGTCATGATCCTGTCATTGGAACAATTTGCTTTATGTATACAATCGACACTCGACTTAATCTGTCAGCTTCTATCTCCGAATTTCTAATATTCAAAAGAAAAATCTTTCGTTTTTTATATATTTATAAAAATAATCATTATTCTGTCTTATACTTATATCTCATATGTAAATAATAGTTACCCCCCCCCTTTCTCTCTCCTTCTTTCCCTCCCTCCCTCTCCCCCCCTCTCTCTTTCTCTCTTTTGCATAGCCAAGATATTACAGAGCATCTTGTATATATAACAAAAGTTCTATCGTTTTTTGTACGCAGTACTTAAAAAACCGGATTACTAATTAGCACGATAAAATAGCTCGTTTAAAATAAAACACTAACAAAAATTGTCTTAAAACTTATATTAAGGATGTATGCGTGACATCTCAAAGCATTACCAAAAATCTAATCATTTCATAGATTGTTCTATTATTACGTCTAAGTATCTGTGTAAAATTTCAGCACAATTCTCTTACTGGTTTAAAAGTTATTGTAATTAAGGATGTATTGGAGGTATTTCAAATATATTCAAAAAGTGCTAGTAAATTGTTTTTAAATTAAATTAAAAATACTTTGTAAAATTTTGAAGTTATTTAAGAGTTATTTAAGTTTAAAGTTGATAAAATTAACATTATCCTTTATAGAGAATCGACACTTTGCTGTAAATATAAATAAAATATAAATAAACCATTAAAATATTTCTTAAACTTTTTTTATGTGTAAAACATATATCATTGATATTGTATTTTAAGTTTCAAAATTTTTTGCCACAAAAAATTTTTTTAATTGTTTAAACAATACTAATTGTTTAAATAACAAAAAATCATACTCAAACTGTTAACGGTAATCCTTTCTAACATATAAAAAATTTTGAGTTATTTGACATACATGCAAAATCTTCAATCAAGAAAACAAAATTATACTACATATAGCTATAGGTAAAACATCCTTAATCCAATTCGCCTCAATCTACCCTAAGTTATTTGATGGATAGAGTATCATTAAAAGAAGATTGTTATTTAATTTAGCGAGATCGGTGAAGGGATTACCGATTTCTGCTTAAAAAGTGTATAAGATGTAGGGGAGACCGGGGCTATTCGTGACACTGCTGAAATTTTGTCGCGGGCCTAACTTTAAAATGCTTGCTGCTAGAAACCTGTAATATCGATCATAGATCTCTCTTAGTGTCCTCTAGGTACCAACGGAGTGGCATTTGCGTGTCAACTATTTTTCTCTCGCAGTGACAGAAAGTCTGACTTCGAGTGCTGAAAGTAAAATTTTCCAAATCCCGAAAATTTGTTTTCTCGCCGAATATAATAATAAGAGATCCGAAACGGTAAGTTGTATTTAGTCACTCGACTTCACTAAGCATCATGCATAAGTAGATTTTAGTCTATTCTTTCTTATTTGTAAGTGACTGATCATGAATGAGGAAAAACCACATCGGGGCATTTCGTGACACGAGCAACCGGGGCAGACTGACCTCGCAAAAATTGCTTCATTGATAGAAGAAAAAAAAGGCAAAGCAACAAAAAACGCTCCCAAAAACACCACGAATTCAAAGAAAGAACCAGTTCGCAGGGACCGTGGACGCCCTCGAAAAGTTCCCCGTAATTGAATGTTACCTACTTTTTTCCTTATAATTTTTTATAGGTCAGCATATAATATGTAAACTCTAACAAATAAAGGATTTTTTAAAATATAAAGTAGACAAAAATTACAAAAACGAAAGAAATCCATATAGTTTGTTCAACCAGAGAAAGTGTCACGAATTACCCCGGCCCCGGAGCAATTCGTGACACATGACATAGCGATACATTTCTTAATATATTTCGAGACTCGTGAGAGATAAACCTTTTTTTTTCTTTTAAACTAGAAGGATGGACGATTACATCGCACTAATAAAAAATTTTTAAACATTTATACAAAGCGAGAAAAAAATTCGAAACAAAAATGTGTCACGAATAGCCCCGGTCTCCCCTACATTTAATTTTATATAGAGTATTATTAAAAGAATGTTGTTTTGAATTTTGCGAGGTAAATGGATTACCAATTTCTGCTTAAAAAATGTGTAAGTTATTTGATGGATAAAGTATTATTTAAGAAAGGTATTGAATTTGGCGAGGATCGGTGAAGGAGTTGCCGATTTTTGCTTAATATGCATAATCGGTAATTTTATATAGAGTATTAAAAAAAGATTGGTATTGAATTTGGCGGTACCTCCGACCAGAGATTCACCCGCCAACAGGGAACGTGAGCTGGGATTAGACCATCGTGAGACAGGTTAGTTTTACCCTACTGATGAGTCATAGTAATCCTGCTCAGTACGAGAGGAACCGCAGGTTCGGACATTTGGTTCACACACTCGGTCGAGTGGCCGGTGGTGCGAAGCTACCATCCGTGGAATTATGCCTGAACGCTTCTCCTTGTATCCTCTCTAGTCAAAGGTGGCAATGATATCTCTAGGAGTCTCGTGAGTCGAAAGGCTCAAAACAATGTAACACACTACTAGGCGGCCGGTCCTCGCGGGCCGGTCGTCGCACGAGCCCGGTTTGCCGTACGGCGCCTCTGCCCGTCGCGTCGTCGGGATCTCACCGCTTACGACGGCACGGCGCCTAACGGTCGAACATGAGTTTTGCGAGTTCGATGTCGAGACTCGGAATCGTCTGTAGACGACTTAGGCGATCGGTTCTTTCTTTATATAAAATTTTTCAAAATTTTAAATGCCTTTAAGTCAAAAACTGATCAATCAAATCTTAAAAAATTATGTATGAAATAAGGGTAAAAAAGACTAAAGAATATAATAAATTAGAAATGGTCCAATATTTCAAAATTTACAAAAGTTAGAGCAACCAGGGGCATTTCTAAAAAAATTCAAAATTTTATAAAGAAAGAACCTTTTTACCGATTATCGCCAAATTCAATACCAACCTTCTTTTAATAATACTCTATATAAAATTACATATACAACTTATATATGTAACTTTTTGAGCAGAAATAACTCCTTCATTGATCATCGCCAAATTCAATACCTTCCTTAAATAATATTCTATCCATCAAATAACTTATACATTTTAAGCAAAAATCGATAACCCTTTCACCGACCCTCGCAAAATTCAAAATAACTTTATTTTAATGATACTCTATAGTCTATATAAAATTACATGTATGTCTTATACACTTTTTAAGCAGAAATCGGATAATTTCTGCTTAAAAAGTGTATAAGACATACATGTAATTTTATATAGACTGTAGAGTATCATTAAAATAAAGTTATTTTAAATTTTGTAATCCCTTCACCGATCTTCAAAAAATTCAAAATTTTATAAAGAAAGAACTCTTTTACCGATTATTAGATATATCGATAATCAACCAAATCTTAAAATATTATATATGAAATAGGGGTAGAAAAGACTAAAGAATATAATAAAATTAGAAATAGCCCAATATTTAGAAAAGAACCCCTTTACCGATCATCACTAAATTCAATACCAACCTTTCTTAAATTATACTCTATCGATTAAAAAAAAATTCAGCCCGATATCTTAATATTTGCGGAAATTAGAGCAATCACGGACATTTTTAAAAAAATTCAATTTAAAAAAAAAGAACCCCTTTACCGATTATCGCCAAATTCAATACCAACCTTGAATGATACTCTATCGATTAAAAAAAATTCAGCCCGATATCTCAATATTTGCGGAAATTAGAGAAACCACGGACATCAATAAGTCCGCACATACATACACACATACGGACATTTTTTTAAATGCAATATTTCGACGTTTTAAAACACTCTGAAGATATTAGCATCAAAAAACCATCTTTTCCTTGGTTTCTTCTACCCCTATTTTATATTTAACTCTTTTAAATTTGGTTGATTAGACCCAACTTTATACGCAATCAAAGGTTCATATATGAAATTTACGAAAACAAAGCTTCCTCTATGAGGAAGCAGTAATTCATTTTTCCTTAGAAAACTATATGTTCTTTCTTCAATATTTAATTCAAAACAAATCAAGATACAATAAATTATTGAAAATTTTTTACAAGGTCAGAATAAAATTTTCAGAGTGATATAAACCGTTTCTGTGCTTACTGATCGCTGCTGACAATATTGTGAAATTTTGTCCTGAAGTTGAGAAACCACTCCATGCCCACGGCTATTTGCCATCCAGGAAAGAACAAATTGCTGGGAATTGGGACTGGTCTGAGCTGTGGAGTTGTATGCAACGGGTGATCGATGTATCCCAAGCTCTTTGCAACCTGCGTGTGCGTTTGTTCCGAATAGCCGTAGAGCCAAACTTTCAAGCATAAAGCTAACGAGGGCATCGCCGTGGGCAACAATTCACACATCGTGGCATAATGATCATACCTAAAAAATCACAATTGATTAATGTAATCGAGGATCTCGAGATAGCTTGTGGAAATTTTCCTGAATTTTCTCACCTTGACCAGCCGGTGAATGCTGTACCACGAAATTCGTGCACCTTACTCACGTGAACTCCCAGCTCCTCCAGCCATTTCTCGTGATTACTTATGTGATGTCGAATTATAGGAATGTGTTGCGTGGAGCCGGTAGCTCCCTTGAACGCAGTTGCCGTCCAGATATTGGGAAAGACCGCACTGTACTTATCCCACAATCCTAATAATTTGTTATAACAATCATAGTCTAGCAAAATATTTTTAAATTTCTTGATATATATAAAAATAAAAAAGAAACAGAGGAAAAAAATACCATCGGGTAATGCAAAATTGTCTCTGGGATTGTAATGCCACACCATGGGTTCTACGTATTTGCCGATGTAATGTTCTATAAAGAAAAAAGAGAAAGATTAGTCGCGTGAAGATGTCCGCGCGACCAAATGAGGCAAACAGGCTCTATCGAGATACCGTTCAAAACCTGTAAGTCTATCGATCTCAGCATGTCATCCCAGATAATGATCTTTAAGTATGGATAAGTTTCCTGAATGTATTGGGCTATCGCCAGAATATGTTCCAGATACAACGATGATTTGCCATATTTGCTGGCTGCGGCTCGCTTAGTGCAGACAGAACAAAGGCCCAAGTGCCACACTTCGTCAGAGCCTATATGCAGATACTGTATATCGGGATGAAAGCTAACGATCTGACGTATCAACGACTTCACCATAGGAAGAGTTCTTGGATTTGACGGGCAGATAGAACTTGGAAAAGGTTCCACCTCGCGCAGCGTTCTCCATTCATCGTGTTTTAAGATAAACTGAAATTTAAATAACAATAAACATATCGAACAACACAATTGTTGGAATTTAGGAATAATCGCCATCTTTTTTTAATTAGAACTTTGAAAATAAGAGAAATGTAAGATTGTACAGCAAGTACAAGCTTCATACGAAATAATTCGATGTAAAAATTAATGAAATAATTTTTGCTGTACCTCCATATGACCGAAAGTTTGTACCAATGGGACAACCGCCAAGCCGCAATCGCCTGCTATCTGCAAGATGTGTCTAGCCTCCTGGACTGTATATCCACTCGCCAAACTGCTTGGACCATTGCTTCCTATCGGAGAAAGTTCCCGGTTGTAGGGAAATGTATCTTCCCATTCCAGCAATAATCCGGTAGCTCCCCATGTTCGCAACAGCGGAAAGAGCTGTAAATTTTCTGATAAGTCATAAGAATAAAAATAAGCACAGACAAAAGTCAAAGAAAATTATTATGACAATTGTTTGTCTATTCAATATACAGCTTCTTGACAACTGTTGACAACTCCGACCGAGATTAAAATTGTGCTGAGGTTTACTTGAATTCAAAGACGAAAGAAATGTGATTTATCTCATAAGTTTCGCTACTGTCAGCTTTTGAATTATAATTCTCTGTTAGGTATCAAAGACGAAATATCAATATTTCATTATTCTTTCACAAATATCTTTGTTTCAGGCAGAAATGAACTATTTTTATGCCCTTTAATACATGTTACGAATCAACTATAATCCAGTAAGAAAAATGTTCCAGTAAGCAAACTGCCCGTAATATGATAACAAATTAACAGTAAATTAGATATCTCAACAAATTCAGCATCATTTGCATCCGCATTAAATTTGCGTTTTCCTAGCAGACTACATATGTATAATCTAACAGCAGATTGTCGGCAGAAATTGAATAGAATCTATTATTTCTTAAATATTTAGATGATTACGAAACAGTAGATTCTGCTCAATTTCTGCAGTCAATCTGCCATTATATTCAGTCAACAGATTCTGTTATATTTCTACCAGCAATTTTACCGACAAAATTTGTATACTTTGGTACCTATTATAGAAACTTTTCGGAATGGATTCCGATAAGAATTTTATTCCGTTTTCCCTAGAAAACACACAAAACGGACACCCTAGAAAACATACAATAAAAATCTAAAACAACTAAATAATTCTTTCAGAATACAAAATTTTCGACAAAGTAAACTATCAAAATATATGTTCCATTAGTACAACAGCGTAGCACTCTGGCCTAGTTTACATCGATCACTTGATAGGCGTATTAAATAGTAAATAACTAGTAAATTAGTTTGATTATTGGCTGATCAGTTCAAATATACTATTTGCTACGCGTATTAAGGCCCGGTTCAACAGTGACCAGTTAACTTTAACTAGTAGTTAGACTCACTCTCTGTCTCTTTCTAACTTTGAGGTTAGAAAGAGACAGAGAGTGAGTCTAACTACTAGTTAAAGTTAACTGGTCACTGTTGAACCGGGCCTAAGAGATCGGTGTAAATTAGGCTATAAGGCCCAGTTTCACAAGTGTCGATTAACTTTTAATCTTCGACTCACTCTTTGTCTCCTTCTAACGTCCCCCTTAGAAAGAGACGAAGAGTGAATTAATCTAAGGTTAAAAGTTAACAGACACCTGTAAAACTGGGCCTCAGAGCCTCCACACAAGACTTTCGTATGGTAACGTAGTGTAATAAAACGTGGGAAACGGAAAAACGTGTGCGATGGTAAGTCTCGGAATGCGTTGGCACGAGAAACGAGGTAATTGGCCTCGAGCGTTTACGACCGGCATGTACCTTTTCGAAGTAGCAGGTCCGCGGTGGTGCGCCCTTCAAGTCAAGGTGGACCAGCCTAGAAAAGAAAGGGCGATTCGCCAGGTCGCGACACTTCGTTCGTCGAGAGATACGCGGTGATTTGCGTCGGTCGGTCCGTTACCTTACCTGTGCGAGCCCAACGTCAAGGCATCCATCTTTTCTCCCATTCCAGTCATCGGTCAGACGACATTGGTCGAAGGAAGAGCGACGACTTTTGGTGCGGAACGAGTGGATTCCGCGAGCCCACCTGACCTGTCGTTGATCGTCTCGTGGGGGTGCGTTCGAAAACACTCCACGTTTACGTTGTGTGGTGGATGTGGGGTGGGGGACGGGCTCGGTGGAGCTGGTGCCGTGGTAGGCCTGCTACCGACGGGAGTTATCGAACGACCAATGTGTGTTGCTGTAATGTTTACGAACAAAAATGGCTGATTCAAATGCAGTTGTTCATCAGAAAAAACGCATATTAGCACTGGCTTTAGTCGCTTCTGACCAATTATTACAAAGTATTATGTTGGACAGCAGTAGTAGTGAAAGTGATGAGGAATTTGATTTGACATCATGTGAAATGCGATTGAGAGTGCGAGGTGGTAGAAAGACACCAGCACGGTGTCAAGATTATATTGGATACGATTCCAAGAATGACCAATAAAGTATTTCGCGAGCATTTTCGGGTGACTCCGAACACTTTTGAGAATCTCGAAACGCGTTTGGGCTCGGTGTTATTTATTACAAATGATACAGGCCGACCCATGATATCTGTAAGAAACCAACTATTGTCGGTTTTGTGGCTGCTTAATTGCTACTCCAGATTCGTACAGGTAAGAAAAATATGTTGTTAACTATTTATTGTTACAATGTTATAGAAATTACTGAATTAACTATTATTATTTCTTTGTCTAGATCTGTAGCCGACCGCTTTGGTATGGGCAAGTCATCGTTGAGTAACTGCTTCATGCGTGTTATCAAAACTCTCAACGTTATTGCTGGTGATATAATTGTTTGGCCAACAGGTGACAATAACCTTTTGACTGTAAAAAAGAAATTTAAAGAAAATTGTATTTTACCTGATGTCATCGGTGCAATCGATGGTACTGATATTGAAGTAAAAGGTCCTAAGGTAAGTAGAATAATATAGTATGTACTGTATTATTAAAAGAGTAATTTTTTGTTGGTTGAATAAATTATTTTGTGTGCCTTTGTAGGAAAATTGTCAATTCTACATCAACAGAAAAAAGCGGTTCAGCATCACTCTTCAAGCTGTTTGTGATTCCTAGCTTAGCTTTACAGACTGCTTTGCTGGTTTTGCAGGCTCTGTTGGTGATATACGAGTCTTTAGAAACTCTGATTTATGGCATGTAATTCGAGAAAATAAACGAGCTTTTTTCCCTGATCAAGAATACATTATTGGGGACAAAGCATATCCAGTCTTAACATGGTGCATTCCGCTTTGGAAACTTTGGAAACTTAACACAAGCACAGCAAAAATTCAATCAAGCTCTCTCTAAAATGAGACAAGTGATTGAACGAGGTTTTGCTCTGCTAAAGGGAAGATGGAGGCGGTTAAAATACCTAGATATGAATAGAGATGATGTGATTCCGTTTACCATAATAGCATGTTGTGTGCTTCACAATATATGTCTTGATGATGTACATGATACCATTGAAGATTTTATTGTTGAAGGATATGATGATGCCCCTTATTGCAATGCTAAAATAAAACAAACCTTGAATAGGAAAAAAATGTGTTGCATTACTTATTGAACGTCCCTCGTATGAAACTCATGATTTTAACAAATAAATTATTGCCCAGCGAAGACAACTTAGTCAAAGTGACGTCAATATGACGTCAAAACTGTCGTTTGTCGTCATTGCGTCAAAGGAATAGATCAATATGACGAAAAATTGACACCATGTAGATTGACGTTGTGCGTGATGAAACATTATGGGGAAAGGTGGAAATGAATTTTTAGATAATATAATTGAGTGTTATGCGGGAAAAACTCGATTAATCACGTTGACATCAAAATGACATCAAAATGACTACATTACCCATACAGCAAAATATCCCAACGAAAACCACACGTCGCAAGGAAACTTTGTCAGTTATTTTCTTAAAAGGGGTCTCCAACGTTGTTTTGTAGTGTGTATTTCGATTTATATATATTTCGAACGTTTGAAGATCCGTGATCGCGTTTATTATGGTCACGGTCTTACACACAGGTCTGGAAACTCTAGTGGTGGGGGATGGTCGTCTTAGCGACGAAGAAAATAACTCGCTTTGTGACCGCAAGAGTCGCTGCCATCGGTCAGTGTACTATGTGGTGAGACAAGGACGGAAATAGTAATTAGTAAATTCAAAATCGTGAGTGTCATATAGGCAATAATTGAAGTTTCAAATGAGGAGAAATAATAAATAACTTTGTATTAAGAAAAACATTGGAAATCTTTTATTATACGAATGCGCAAATTAATAAATTAATAATTTATTCTTAATTTACAATATTTAAAGATGACGCGGTATGAGAGCGGTCGACTTGTATTAATTCTGATTCTTACCTTATGTATACCTCGGTTTTATAAGATTAATTAGAAAGTTGAAGGCTATGAGTAAAGAAGGTAAATAATGAAGTAAATAATAACCCGTTTCGAAAATCCATAGTTAATTTACACACGTGGGACGATTTTAATTTTATATTGCCCGGGATCGCTGCTTGCCACTTTTTAAATAAATCTATTTTTTTCGGGACTTTAAAAGTTAACCGTTTTACTTTTAAAGATTTATATCCCGTTTTGCAGTTTGGGACTACGCAAGAATTCGTCATATTATACCGAAATCCACTAAAATACTTAATAAATAAAATTAATTCTACTTAAAACGCTAATGTAGTATAAATTTACAAAAATACCACAATTTACAAATAAATTCACTAAAATACTTTTTTCAGCACATGTCATTTTCGAAAATGCACTTGAATTAAGCGCAATTAAAAGATTGTTGTCACGTTACCATGGGTTACCATCTACACTTTGCGATGACAGCAATGCATAGTGACAACGCCGTGAAATAAATTTTTCCTCGCTAAAACGACCATCCCCCACCACCAAAATCGGTCTGAGTTTCCAGACCTGTGTGTAAGGCCGTGATTATGGTATTCGAAGACCTTATACTGTATGAAGGTCTTTAATAATATCAAAAATTTCTCATATTTTCTGAAAAATTTTACAAAAATTGGGACTTATAAAAAATTATTCAAAAATATATTTCTCAGATGCTTTCAGAAATAATTATTGGATAAAGATTTTTAAAATATTTCAGTATCCGTATGTATAAAAATTTTTAATAAATTGCACAGATTTTCTCATATTTAATCAGATTTCTACAGAGAATATATTAGCGAAAGATATTTAATTTTTTTTTCTAAAGAACGTTCCAATTTATATTAAAAAATCTGAAAAATTCTGAATATTCTAAGAAAGTCTAAAAATTTGTATAGAAACTCTGATTAATAATATAAAAAATTCTGATATTTTTCCACCAGGGTTATTAGATTTCGGCAAATAAAATCGTATGTTCTAGTAAATTTTCTCACTTTTATGATTTTCACCTCATTTCAAGATACATAGACCCCGTATCAACACTCTACGTTGATTGGTTGGTTCTAAAAGTAAGAGCCAATGACGTTTGACTACTACTGAGCGGCTTGGCTGCTGAACGCGCTCACTGACGCTCGACGCTCCCATGTAAAAGCATCTTACCGCGTCGCTTCTTGTCGCGCCGTCGCGCACAAGTGTTTCTGACTCCGAGTTCTGCGTGTACGGTAGCCTGCAGCACTGTGTAGCACCTGGTAGAAGCTCATCGAAAAAACGTTTCGTAATAAGTTGATCAGCATTGAAAAACATGGATAGAAGACCAGTAAGTATGAAATGTCTGCATTATTCATTTTTCATACTTATTTGGTAGCACGTAGTAATTGAGGTTAAGTTAGGTTAACCGGTATTCTCCACGTGGATGTAAGTGGATATAGTAATGTATTTGCATGCACATGGCCGGAAAACATGACAAATAATATTAGGAGCTTTCCAACAAGCGACACAAGTCGACACAAACGTCGTTCTATCTTTCTTTTTTTAAATGAATAACAGAGATAAAACAACACTTATGTCGCTTGCTGGAAAGCTCCCATTGTAACATGACATTGATAATATATCTGTGTCTGTTTAGAGTTTGCAAAAAAAAAAAACAAAGAAGGACAATGATAATAACAACGGGAGAAAGTATATAGAATGTTATTAACGGCACACAATAAAAATTGAAACATTGATCTAAATAAATAGGAAGAGTTTATTACCCTAGGGATCCAGATTCTCATTTTGAATATTTATTCAACGCAATCATACACAGGCATAAATATATTACAATGTTATCAATGTCATATTACATGTTATTTGTTATGTTCCAATAGAAAGAGGAAGAGAGACATACTTCTGCGGGCAGATTTGCTATGGTTCCTGAATTCATATAAGAGATATGTTGTTAAATCATAAAGTGTTAAATTAATTTATTGGTAGAATGCAAGGTTGTTGTGAAGAGTTCTTATTGTTGTGCGTTATATTTGTAGCATTAAAGTCATTTATTGAGAGTGCTAAAATTTAGAATATTGTAAGTTGCAGATTATGTAGCCTCTATTATTTTCATAATGTGACAATGCATCTTAATTCTTTCATATGTAGAATCGTCATGAGCGGATCCTGAGAAGGCGAGCTAATATGAAGCATATACGTAGATTGAGATTGCAGTTGCATGAGAGAGAATATGAAGGATCAAGTAACTCGTCTGAAACGTCTTATAATTCAAATGTAGAAGAGGAGATTCTAGGTTTGGAAGAATCGGATGAGGATGTTGATATGCAGAAACAGGAACAATTTGAACAAGAACAGATTGAAGATGGCAGTTGGTCTGAGGATGATATTCCAAGTGATAACAATAATACAGATTGGTCAACAGACGATACACAGGATTCTGTGGCAAATATCATTGATAGTGGCTCAGATGAGTTTGATGAAGATATCTATTTGCGTATGGCCTTGCGATTTTATTTTTTTCATAAGACATGGCAGCAAAGCACTGCCAGGGATTAAAAGTACTTTATTAGTAAAAGTTTCTTATGATTTGTTATACGTGCAATATTTTATTTTTTTCATAAGACATGGCAGCAAAGCACTGCCAGAGATTAAAAGTACTTTAGTAAAAGTTTCTTATGATTTGTTGTATGTTCAATATTTTATTTTTTTCATAAGACATGGCAGCAAAGCACTGCCAGGGATTAAAAGTACTTTATTAGTAAAAGTTTCTTATGATTTTTTATATATATAATATTTTATTTTTATCATAAGACATGTAAATTTTTGTTTAATTCTTTTCTAATAGAAATATATGTTCCAATGTAGAAAAATATATACATATATAGCATAATAGTATGATATAGTATGATAAGCAATATGTACCAAAAACGTTTATAAGAAGTTTTTAGTTTATTCGTTAACTAAGTCGATACGCTTAATGTTAATTTAATGCTATATGATTTTAAGTTACCGGTCATAAATTTAAGAACAAAGCTTAAACCTGAATAAAAAACCTTATGCAATATATTTCTGTCTTTATTTGGTCTCTTTTTCAATGTAAATTAGTTTTAATTTGATTTTAGTTTTGCATTTATTACTGTAGAAGAAATTATTTTGATGTTACTTTGACATCAAACAGACATGTCACGTTGACATCAAACAGACATCAAAATGACAGTCATAATCGCCATCAAAGTATGGGACGTTTTGCAGTCATGATGCCATCATTTTGCCATCATTTTGATCACTCCTTTTGACATCATACCCCTCGTCAATTTGATGGCAATTTGACATCACTTTGACTAAGTTGTCTTCGCTGGGTGGTTTAGATTCCCAAAGAATGATAACAAGCGACAGAAGTGGTTAGAAGTGTTACACTTAAATAATTACAATCCACCGAAATATGGTGCTGTATGTTCTGCCCATTTTAGAGAAGTGGACTACGATACAATTAATATTCGCGGCGTCGAACGCTCAAACGAAATGCTGTTCCATTTGTAAGTAAACAATAAAATTCTACTCTTAATTAGTGATTGTTATTGTGCATCTCGCGTCGCGGGGCAGAGCGACACTTTTTTCTGCCAGATTCTTTTGTTTCGTGCAAAAACGCGTCAAATAAGCCTAATTTCGTCGATTTCTGTGCTGGGGTAGCTAAACTGAAGAATTACCCTGTGGCGTGCCCAGCGGATATTACATCCAAAAATACGATACCGTTGTCAGAGTGCACGCGCCCCACTTTTAGTGTGCGTTTGCAATAATGCTTTTTCACAGATAACTTTTTTGTTTAGAGTCTAAACCTAATTCTGACAACGGTATCGTATTTTTGGATGTAATCCGCTGGGCACACCACGCAGTCTTTTTGTAACAATACATTGTAGAATTTTTATATAAAGCGAATGTTTTCTCAAGTTGAGGTTAAAACAACCTGTCGGTATTACAGACGACTATAGGATCCCCTTAATAACATTAATTTTAATACATAATATTAATACATAATTAATATAACATTAAAATTAACCGGTGTCTGGATTAATGTTCGGCAAGCATGCAGAGGACATCAGTCGATCGAAGAAGCTGCCGCGGAAGACGTGGAATGCTGGGTCTACAATGCGAGTCGCAAAGTCGTGAGTCGCAAGAATTGACCAATCACAGTCGATTATTCTCCTCAAATTCGACTGTGATTGGTCAATTCTTGCGACTCACGACTTTGCGACTCGCATTGTAGACCCAGCATGAGACTGCGAAGCCGTCTCACCGCTTCAAAAGCCAATCTTTCTCGTCAAATAAGGTAAACGTCCCGATTACCGGACATGACCCTATATCCGGATATTTACATGAGAATTTGTCTTATTAATCTCAAATGGTTTTTTTTATTATAATTTCAAAACTTTATCGAAATCTATAAATATTTAAGGATATTTATATAATAAGACATTTTAGTTATTATAAAAATTAACGTCCAGCAAGAGATAAAGTTACGCATTTAGGCGAAAGAGATATTTTGACACAATGTTCTTAACATTTTCTTAAGAAAACATGTCTTACTTGTTAAGATGATTTTTATTTACTAATTTATATGCTAACTTCATACACATATCTTTCCTCGTCAGAAACGTTTTCTGATTCTTTATGAATCTTATATTCATGTTATGCACAATCTAGGTTAACCTGTGTAAACACTCGTGTAAACGTAGTAGAATAAACAGTAATATATAGAATAATAGATATATAGGATAATTACATAAATAAAACAATTACCTTGAATTAATCGTCGCGTCGCGTAAAGAGTCACGGTCGGTTTGCGCGTACTTGACACGAGACACTACCGTAGGTTTGTCGCGTCGCATGCCCCACCATGCTCCTAATCACTCCAACGCACTCCAAAAACTCATCTGCTCTAATCGCCACCTTTTATCCGTGATCCAAGTGCTCTTGGTGTTTATTGGAGTATGCGACGCGAACAAACCTCGTGTCTCTTGATTGATAGGTATAGATTAACTGACAGTGACAGCGCGCTGAACGCACTATCTGCACTGCGTGCGGTAGACACACACACACACACACACACACACACACACACACACACACACACACACACACACACACACACACACACACACATTATCGAAACTGGCGATACTAGCACCGCCAGTGTCGAAAAAGTGAAAAGGACGCGCGACTCCATCGCCATGAAAGTGACACTAAAGCCTTGTGTCCACGATGCTAGAAATCGGTCCGAGTTTCGGTTATAAGCCAATGAAACTGCTGCTTTTCTGTAAGAGCTGCAAGTTGATTGGCTTATAACCGAAACTCGGACCGATTTCTAGCATCGTGGACACAAGGCTTTAGAGAGATGTGATGAGTAGACGACAATGTATTTAAAAAAAAAATTTTAACATTTTGACTTTGGGTCGCAATATCTCCGCTCGTAGGGCACGTAGCGGAAAAATGAAAAGAACGTACCTCCCCCCCCCCCCAAATCGACCCCAAGCTATCGATCAAGTCTATTTCAAAACTTGATCCGTTCACTCGTTATCGAGATCTTAAGGTAATGCTGGAGCCGTCTGTTTTACTAACATTTGTTGTCGGCACGTAGCGTCGTATTAATTTGACAAAATTAAAAATCCTTCTCCAGAATTGCAGTACATACATTAATGATTCAGGGGAACTCCGATTTTATATAGAAAACGAGAAAAAATTACGAAAGTACAGATTTCCTTATCCTACTTTTATCCCAATATGGCGTCTCGAGTTGCGGCGAGCTGTCAGCTCGTCACAAGATGTATTTCATATAAGAGATATATACCATTGGTACGAACGCGAAAACAAGTTCCCCTGAATTGCACAACAAGAAAAACATCGATAAATCCCTCAAATCAAGATTTAAAAGCGTAATATAAAAGTATAATGTCGATGTGTATTGTGCGTATGTGTGCGTGCAATGTAGCGTGCTATCCTTGTCTATATCTTTGTCTATACAAGGACAGATATAGTCGATAACATAGAAAATGGTAATTTTGTCAGTTATACAGACGGCTCCAGCATCCCCTTAACATCCCCAGCGAGAAATGACCTATCGAATCGACATCAAATTGACGTCGAAATCATCGATATTACATCTATATCGAAATAATGCTCGAAATTTGGAGCTTATTTCGATGTTTGTGCTTTATGACATTTTTTAAAAGAAGAGATTATTTGTGACATACATTCATCGCGCCAGACCCAGCGAGAAATGACCCATCGAATCGACGTCAAATTGACGTCGAAAACGTATATCGAAAAGTAATTGAAATATTCATCGATCTCGATGGAAATGTGGTATCACTTTCGATGACTTTTCAATTCAGAATAAATCGATTTCGACTCAATATTGATTACTATTTCCTCACTGCAGCTATTATTAGAAACCCTAAAATATGATCTTTTTCTTGTATACATTAAAATAAATAAATATATTCACATTCCACTACTTATGTGTTTAATAGTATATCGAAAATATATCAAAAATTATCTATTTATTTCTCCCCAATATCTTTATTAGAAGAGCACAAAACTTACAATAGAAATAATTTTTACAATTAATTTATTTATCTAGGTAGAATTGCACATATATGCATATTTATTATTACAAAAATATATTACTTAAGTCTAGATAGAGTTGCATATATATGTATTTATTATCAAAAACATATATTATTTAAGTTGCTAGATAGAGTTGTACATATGTGTATTTATAATCGCAAATATATATTATTTAAGTCTAGATAGAGAATATATATTGCACATATTGTATATTTATTATCACAAAAAAACAGATTTGACAGATTGACTTAGTGCAATTAACATAGATTGATTCAGTGTAATTAAGATTTAGGAAAGTTTGTCATTGAATGAAGTTTGTCATTAATGCATTTTTTTTTACAAAGTCAATTCTTTTAAATTAAAAATAAATGATTAAAAGTAAAAGTAAATGGTTATTTTATATCCCAAGTAAATTGCGCCATAACTTGTTTCTAATATACTGATCATATGTACGTCAAAATATAAATAGGCTTGTATGCAAAATGTAAAAAAAGACATAAATTGTAAACAAATTAATATTAGAATTAGTAGAACAGATGTGTATTTAATTTTCTCTCTTTTATGAGTCTATATTTTTGAAATGTTTGACTTTGAGAATAAAATGTCTGTACAAAATCAACATCTCTAACAATAAGTTAAATAACTGTTGAAATAGATATAATATAAACACTTGCTATGTTAAATGTCATAAATAGCATATAATAATTACTGATATACCCTTATGGAAAAACGCACTCAACTTTCGGTGTTAAAAAAACCGTTTAAAAAACACCATAGAAAAACTCTTAAAGTTGGGAGTGATTTCGGACCGCCAATTGAAGGTTAACCATCATTTGAAGGTTAATCTTCAATTGGCGGTTATACCCAATTTTAAGGGTTTTTCTTTGGATCATGGTTAACCTTCAAGTGATAGTTAACCTTTAATTAATGGTTAATCCTTAAAAATGACGGTATAAACCCTAAAAATATGAATCCTCAAATGAAAGTAACAAATATGGCGTCCCAATAAAAATCTCTTAAGGACTCCGCTCGCTGAACCGGACTCCTCGCCTCGACTCTCCCTCTCGGACGCTAGCTGCCGCAGCTCTCCCTTTCCTGGCAGTGAGCTCTCCCTGGTGATCCGACTCTCGCTCGGTTGGTCTCCAGAACACGTGCCGCAACGATCAATCCGTTAAGAAAGAGGTAACAGACTCGACACGTTCGAAGAAACGCAAGCAAGTGCGGCCATGACACCTAACGAGTGAGGAAAGAGGTGGGGCCGGCAGGGGCTTTTTGAGAGTGGCAACTCGCGCATCGCTCCATCTAATGTGAAACGATCGGGCGTTGTAAAACGCGAAAACAATTCGAGCGCAATATCTGAACAAATTATTTAATTTTTAATAAGTCCAATTATTAATATTTATTTTCATAATTGAACTTATTTTTTATTTTGATAAATGTAAATACCTTATTGTATTAATTTATTAATAATTTAATTAGTTGCTTAATTTAACTTCTTGTTTAATAAATGAGCGGATGTAGTACTGAAAATGTACCTGTTATATAATATTTTAATTTTCAAAATTGTCAAATTACAAACAGGAATTTTGTTGTGACTTTTACCGTTATAAAGTAACTATTTAATAAAAATGGAAGCCTAAAAAAATTAATATTGTAACGCAATTATTATAATGCTCAAATCATAAAATATTTACATTATCCATGTCTGCCAATACAATATAATTTTTTATTCATATTGTATTTTATATAATGGCAAGTTATTATATATTTGACAGGCAAATCAAAATAGCTTCAGATCGATATCGAAATGATGAAATATCGATGTCTTAACAAAAAATACATAATTTGCCTGTTTACAGTCTGGCGCGATGAATGTATGTCACAAATAATCTCTTCTTTTAAAAAATGTCATAAAGCACAAACATCGAAATAAGCTTCAAATTTCGAGCATTATTTCGATATGGATGTAATATCGATGATTTCGACGTCAATTTGACGTCGATTCGATAGGTCATTTCTCGCTGGGAAATTATGTATTTTTTGTTAAGACATCGATATTTCATCATTTCGATATCGATCTGAAGCTATTTTGATTTGCCTGTCAAATATATAATAACTTGCCATTATATAAAATACAATATGAATAAAAAATTATATTGTATTGGCAGACATGGATAATGTAAATATTTTATGATTTGAGCATTATAATAAGTGCGTTACAATATTAATTTTTTTAGGCTTCCATTTTTATTAAATAGTTACTTTATAACGGTAAAAGTCACAACAAAATTCCTGTTTGTAATTTGACAATTTTGAAAATTAAAATATTATATAACAGGTACATTTTCAGTACTACATCCGCTCATTTATTAAACAAGAAGTTAAATTAAGCAACTAATTAAATTATTAATAAATTAATACAATAAGGTATTTACATTTATCAAAATAAAAAATAAGTTCAATTATGAAAATAAATATTAATAATTGGACTTATTAAAAATTAAATAATTTGTTCAGATATTGCGCTCGAATTGTTTTCGCGTTTTACAACGCCCGATCGTTTCACATTAGATGGAGCGATGCGCGAGTTGCCACTCTCAAAAAGCCCCTGCCGGCCCCACCTCTTTCCTCACTCGTTAGGTGTCATGGCCGCACTTGCTTGCGTTTCTTCGAACGTGTCGAGTCTGTTACCTCTTTCTTAACGGATTGATCGTTGCGGCACGTGTTCTGGAGACCAACCGAGCGAGAGTCGGATCACCAGGGAGAGCTCACTGCCAGGAAAGGGAGAGCTGCGGCAGCTAGCGTCCGAGAGGGAGAGTCGAGGCGAGGAGTCCGGTTCAGCGAGCGGAGTCCTTAAGAGATTTTTATTGGGACGCCATATTTGTTACTTTCATTTGAGGATTCATATTTTTAGGGTTTATACCGTCATTTTTAAGGATTAACCATTAATTAAAGGTTAACTATCACTTGAAGGTTAACCATGATCCAAAGAAAAACCCTTAAAATTGGGTATAACCGCCAATTGAAGATTAACCTTCAAATGATGGTTAACCTTCAATTGGCGGTCCGAAATCACTCCCAACTTTAAGAGTTTTTCTATGGTGTTTTTTAAACGGTTTTTTTAACACCGAAAGTTGAGTGCGTTTTTCCATAAGGGTATATCAGTAATTATTATATGCTATTTATGACATTTAACATAGCAAGTGTTTATATTATATCTATTTCAACAGTTATTTAACTTATTGTTAGAGATGTTGATTTTGTACAGACATTTTATTCTCAAAGTCAAACATTTCAAAAATATAGACTCATAAAAGAGAGAAAATTAAATACACATCTGTTCTACTAATTCTAATATTAATTTGTTTACAATTTATGTCTTTTTTTACATTTTGCATACAAGCCTATTTATATTTTGACGTACATATGATCAGTATATTAGAAACAAGTTATGGCGCAATTTACTTGGGATATAAAATAACCATTTACTTTTACTTTTAATCATTTATTTTTAATTTAAAAGAATTGACTTTGTAAAAAAAATGCATTAATGACAAACTTCATTCAATGACAAACTTTCCTAAATCTTAATTACACTGAATCAATCTATGTTAATTGCACTAAGTCAATCTGTCAAATCTGTTTTTTTGTGATAATAAATATACAATATGTGCAATATATATTCTCTATCTAGACTTAAATAATATATATTTGCGATTATAAATACATATATGTACAACTCTATCTAGCAACTTAAATAATATATGTTTTTTATAATAAATACATATATATGCAACTCTATCTAGACTTAAGTAATATATTTTTGTAATAATAAATATGCATATATGTGCAATTCTACCTAGATAAATAAATTAATTGTAAAAATTATTTCTATTGTAAGTTTTGTGCTCTTCTAATAAAGATATTGGGGAGAAATAAATAGATAATTTTTGATATATTTTCGATATACTATTAAACACATAAGTAGTGGAATGTGAATATATTTATTTATTTTAATGTATACAAGAAAAAGATCATGTTTTAGGGTTTCTAATAATAGCTGCAGTGAGGAAATAGTAATCAATATTGAGTCGAAATCGATTTATTCTGAATTGAAAAGTCATCGAAAGTGATACCACATTTCCATCGAGATCGATGAATATTTCAATTACTTTTCGATATACGTTTTCGACGTCAATTTGACGTCGATTCGATGGGTCATTTCTCGCTGGGTCTCGAGTACTCGCAACCCGTCGCGTCGCGTAAAAGAGTCACGGTCAGTTTCGCTCCGCGTATACTTGGCGCGAGACACTACCGTGTCTCTTGAGGTTTGTTCGTGTCGCATGCCCCACCATGCTCCTAATCACTCCAACGCACTCCAAAAACTCATCTGCTCCAATTGCCACCTTTTATCCGTGATCCAAGTGCTCTAATTGGTGTTTATTGGAGTATGCGACGCGAACAAACCTTTGATATTCTGTAACTATACAGTTATCATCGTTATACTATCGTTGTGCAGATATAATATATGATAAAAAAGCTGCGCAACGACAATATAATAATAACGAATTGTTGTTAATTAGTTATAGAATTAGAACACCGATCTCTAACGATAAGCCGAGAACTCCGCGTGACGTGTTAGAGAAGTTATATATATTATATATATATATATATATATTGCAATCAATATAAGGTTACAAAGGCAAATATATGTATTTTATTAAGATGGTCATTGAAATGATTTTTATGATATTAACGTGGTTTTTGCAGACCATGCCATGTAATCTCTATTTTTGGATTTAACGACAAATCGCCAAATACATATGTACAATGTACATATTAGTAATAATTATACAAAAATACTTTTAAAAATATTTGTGTGAACAATATTTATTAAATAAAGAGAAATTACCTGAAATTAAAACGATTGTTTCTGTGCGGTGTCGTACTACGTGATTGCATGGTCCCACAGAGACATGCAAGAGACAGCCTGAGAAGACCGGGAATGGTGGGTGTCGGTGCTGCGACCAAGCGCATAGCCACACACTAGCGTTCTTCCCTTTACTTATGGCTTCTGCACACAGGACGCGGAAATGCTTGCCGCGCGGCAAGAAGTGACGCGGTAGCCAATCAACTTTTGGTTCTTACGGAAAAACAACACGTTGATTGGCTGTACCGCGTCGCTTCTTGTCGCGCGGCAAGCGTTTCCGCGTCCTGTGTGCAGAAGCCATTACGCACACAGAAACGTTCTGTTTATCCGTGTGACAAACTCGTAATTTGAAAAGTTTAATATTGATTATATAAGAAATATAAATTTTAAATTTTATTCGTTTATTTTATTATCAATTTACTTACTGGCTCTCTCTCTCTCTCTCTCTCTCTCTCTCTTTCTCTCTCTCTCTCTCTCTATATATATATATATATATATATATATGTATATATATATATATATATATATATATATATATATATATATATATATATATATATATATATATATATATATATATATATATATACTAGCATGCCCCGCGGCTTCGCTCGCGACCCTCATATGCATGGCTCTCATACGCGTAGCTTTTGCTATTTTTTAATTTTTAATAAGTATTACAAACTTATATTTCGGAAATAAAGCATTTTTGCATATAATATGCTTTACCTCAATTTTGTGTTAATACCGCCGGCATTAGCATTTCCCGAGCATCAATTATTTCCCGAAAATTTGAAAAAATTTCGGATATCGACGCGTTTCGACGTCGCTCATTGCCGCGCGGCAAGCGTTTCCGCGTCCCAATAAACGTATGTGCAAGAGTCAACAGCTGGCCTTCGTATTCTTGTTATTCAAACCTAATTTTACCTGTAATTATTTTTCTCTCTTTTTCTTTTTCTTTACCTTTCCTTTTATACGTTTTCTTTTTTCTCGTCTTCCCAAATATTTTTATTTTCTGCCTTTCAATTTCTAACTTATAATTTCGCTCCAATTCAAATTTATCATAAGCCTTGTTCAGAATTTCATCTAAATTATATAAAATTTTAAAATTCTTACATTTGTATTATAACCAACTTAAAAAATGTATTAAGACAATTCATGTATACCTCTGTTGACGTCACTTCCTCAATTATTTTAACTTGCCACTCTCTAATCCGCTAATCGACCCTCTTTCCTTAATAAGCATTTATAAACTAACCACAGTTTACTTAATATAAACATGAAAATAGCAGATAGTTTAACCATGCATTTATGTGTGAACAAAGAGCAAGGATTGAATTGAAGTCTGGCGAGAGCACTGAATGTCAAAACATGTCCATACCAACACACCCTCCCGCTTACATTCACATCCCTCCCTCCCCCCTCTCTTCTCTTTTCTCTCACTTTTATACACATACGTACACGCTAAGCTCTATTAATAAATATGTAGGATTTATATAAATCTAATGTATTCCCTCTCCCTCTCAATTATTTCCTAAAAAATTGGAAAAATTTCGTAACTGCGGATTTCCAAAAAGATACCGGTTTCAAAAAAATTGCTAACGAAAAACTATACAGTTTATAGCACTCCCCAGGAATTATACCTCTATTTTATATACAAATTCTTTAAAATTCGATCAATTATTTCTCGAAAAATTCGAAAAACTTCTGATATCAGTTTCCAAAAAAATCAATAACAAAAAATTACACACTTTATGGCACTCCCCGGGAAACTCTACCCTTGTTTTATATACAATTAATTCTTTAAAATTCGGTCAATTATTTCTCGAAAAATTAAAAAAATTAAAAAAACCGGTTTCCAAAAAATTGCTAACAAAAAACGAAAAATTATACATTTTATGGCACTCCCCAGGTAATTTTACCCTTGTTTTATATACAATTCTTTAAAATTCGGCCAATTATTTCTCGAAAAATTAAAAAAAAAAAAACGGTTTTCGAAAAATCGCTAACAAAAAACGAAAAATTATATACTTTTATGGCACTCCCCGGGTAATTCTACCCTTGTTTTATATACAATTCTTTAAAATTCGGTCAATTATTTCTCGAAAAATTAAAAAAATTAAAAAAAAACCGGTTTCCAAAAAATTGCTAACAAAAAATAAAAAATTATACACTTTATGGCACTCCCCGGGTATTCTACCCCCTGTTTTATATACAATTCTTTAAAATTCGGTCAATTATTTCTCGAAAAATTAGAAAAATTAAAAAAAACCGATTCCAGAAAAATCGGTACAAAAAACTATACACACAGTTGGGACATTCCCCGGGAAATTCTACCCCTATTTAATACTAATTTGGTAAAAATTCGGTCCATTGGTTTCCGAATCATAGAACACAAACAATCAAACCGACAAACTCTGTCTCTTTATATAATAGTAAGAGTATATATATATATATATATATATATAATTACCTTTTATTATTACAAAACAAATAACGAGTTATAAAATTAAATACCACTTATAAAATTTTTCTTAATCACTTTTATTCCCAAAAGTACCCCAAAAGACCAAAAGTACAAGTCAGTCCCTTTGATTCCATCACATTTTTTAATTCAGATTTCTCTTTCTTTTAGTCCAAAATTTTTTAACTGGTGTATATTATCTGTGCAATACATATGATTGTGTGATACCTTAATAACGTCTTAATGACGTTAATAAGATTGTCATTAAAATGTCATTTGACATTATTTTGCTACTTAAAGTATTATATTTCAACAATATATTGCAGCAATATTACTGTAATATTTCAATATTATTTAAAAACGTGTAATACATGTAGTAATATTTCTGAAATATTTCATTGTAATACGTAATATTTCCACTATATTGCAATATTACTGCAATATTTCTGTAATATTACGTGCTATGTGGGTTGTATGTCGGACAAATCCTGATAAGAAACGATAGATGTATCGGTTCGGTTAAATCATATAAATTCGATAAGATGTCTATCATTTTATCTTTTATATATCCGTATATAATGCATATACGGTAAAATTATTATAATAATACCGATACATATTATATCGTTGTATATACAATTGATTCAGACGGGCAATAATTATACATAAGAAAACGATTCATAACTGTAAAATTTGTATAGTTATTTTCTTATTCGGATCTAAAACGATAGAAACCGATTCGATTCGATTAATATTATTTTATCTGTCTTCTAAAATATGCAACGATAGAACCGATAAGATACGATTAAAAACGATACAGATATAGGCGTTTTTAATTGTTTTCTGTCGGGATGGTTACCAGGGACGACAAGACCCTAGATGCGTGCACGCGCGAGCGCCGAGATATTGGCCGCGTTCAGCAGACACAACTGTTGAGTTCGTCTTATCAACCACACTGCGTTGATTGGTTGGTTCTAAAAGTAAGAGCCAATCACGTTCGACTGCTAATGAGCGGCTTGGTCTTGCTGAACGCGCCCATTGGGTGCGTTCAGCAGAACGCAACAGCATTGCAACTGTTTTATGATTCTCTGCTGAACGATTCTAAATGCACCTAAAGTCTCAACATGTTCACTCAGCGGTCGCCATAATTTTCAGCGAATTAAAGTACGCAAAACGTCAAGCTGTCAAGCAAAACGTCATCGACATATAGTATGGACTACGTGATGTGTATAAATGTATGGACTACGTATGTGTACAAATATTAATATAAGAAAATAAAGAAATATAGAATTATAAATTAGATAAATTCGGGTTTGCACGCATATAACATAGAATAATAGGTTAAGGGGTATATAAACGTACGAATTTAGCTCGCAAGTCCGGCTCGGCTCGGCTTCTACTCGTTTGTAGATGGGATGTCACGAGCCGGGCTCGGCGTCAGATAAGCCAAATTCGCACATTTTCTTTCTTGTGTGTGGTGAAAAAACGTTCGAGTCCAGCTCGCGAATCAAGCTCGCCGAGCCGGACTTGCGAGCCAAACTCGTATAACGTGTATAGACCCCCTAAATATGTAAAATACTTTGATGCATTATACTTATTATTAAATGTCATGGACTTATGTACTTATGTAAACTTTTTCAATAATTATTTTGAAGAAAAATTACCAAGAGATAGTAGGAATGATCAATAATATTACAAGATGTGCCATAAACATCATTAGAAGGTATATATTTTATTATAGTAATATTATAATTTGGGTTAGTACATTACATTTAATTAATAAATATAATGCATCAAAGTATAACATATTTTGTATACATTTAACGATTTAACTTATTATTCTATATTTACATGTGTGCTAACCTGAATTTATCTAAATTATAATTATAATGTATTCTTTATTTTCTTATATTAATATTTTTACATACCACTTTGTAACTTTCTGTGCGTTTCCACTGTATCTATTGCGTTATAAAATAATATTTTTATATATATATTTATATTTATACATTCTCAGCGATGTTAATACACTGGCAGCAGTTATTTAATGATAACTTTGCTTGAGATACAGCGTACTTTTAGTTTGCTGAAAATCATGGCGACCGCTGAGTGAACGTGTTGAGACTTTGAATGCGCTTAGAACGTTCAGTAGAAAATCATAAAACGGTTGAAAAACTGTTTGTGCTCTGCTGAACGCAGCAATATTCAGCGTACTTTTAATTAGCTGAAAATCATGGCGACCGCTGAATGAACATGGTATGAGACTTTGGCTGCGTTCCGTTTGGGCGCTCACGCGCTGTGAGCATCGCTCTATCTTTGGTTTGATATTCGAGTGTTGCAACGAAGATAGAATGAGGCTTACAGCGCTACGTGAGCGCCCAAACGGAAACGCAGCCTGTGAGTGCATTTAGAATCGT
>JASTWK010001215.1:0-44618 GCA_030770225.1 Temnothorax unifasciatus
TTTACGATACACGATTGTTGATCTTCGCCAAATATTAATATAACGATAATATTAATATTAATTATTACTTTCACATTCAGAAGAATGTGATTCGCGAGTTACAAAAATTAAAAGGTTTATTGATATTCACAATTGAATTCAGCGTTAGAAATAGTTTCATTTATTATGCGAAAAGCGCCGATAGTTAAATATCATTTATTTTGATAATACAATTAGTTTGTTAAATTTTGCGGCAAAGCGTTTATTCGGTTTGAAAAAATGATTTCCCTCCGTGACAAACGATAAAACGATGCGAATTAACCGGGCTCGAGTATTGCGAATGAGCAATAAAATCAGTCGTGTCAACTGGACTTTAAGCTACGAGCCAGCAAGGCCTAAGGCTGACTCACATGAAAGAGAGGTAATAGAATAAGCGCGAGCGCGAAGCAAAATGTAAAGGCGTACGTAGAGAGTCATGCGCGTGAATTAGAGGCAGATTCAAAGGAGAGGATGAAATATTGCTAATAAAAAAGATTTTCCGATTTCCTTGTATCGAGAGACGAGACGGAAAATATCTTAAGCGGCGCGTAAAGGCGCCGATTCGGCAACGCACGATTCGCGATATATAGGGGGTCCCGGAAATAAAGGCACAAATAATTAGCGGATATCGATTATCCCGACCCGAGAGAAATTGACCGGATTTCGTGACAGGACGACCGCGTGCGAGTCCCGTAAGAACGACAAAACAAACTCCAGGACGATCGAATCACTGGATCGCGAAATCGCGAACCCGAACCCCGCGGCGAGAAGCGACGACGGATTAGGTTCGGAGAGGCTCAAAAGGTACAGCGGTACCATCGGCGACGTTATCCGATCACCAGGTCGCCAGATCTCGAACCGGGCATTTTCTGCGAGACACCACAATTAGGGGTGGCTCAATAGGTCAGAACGATGACGGGATAGGAGGCCCGTCAACGTACGATAGGTGGAACGGCAAAACGCGAACCGGAGTCGCGACGGCCATAGACGACCCAGGTGCGCGGATCGCGTCACCGAAACATCACCACGGGTGATAGCGAATCGCTTCATAGTGTAAACGCGAAGTTCCGTTTCCATGAGGGAAGAAGTTTAAAACGGCGATAAAATGTTAAACGAATTAAGTATCAAAATTGAAAGGGAAACGAAACTTCGAGTAGAAGCGTATAGAACAGTTGCGAAGCGGTAAGACGAGAACATTCGAGAGAACGTACGTGATTCTATGCGAATTCGCAAAGCGAAAACGGCTAAAAACTGAGGAATTTATCCATTGAATCCATTGTCTGCGAGCGAGCATATGTGAACAATTAGCGCGAGACGCGGAAGCAAAAAGCGAAAGCAAACGTCAAAATTGACAGCGAACAGAAAGCCCACCATACAGCGGGCGCGTGATAAGGGGCGTGCCAGAGCAAAAGGATGGAAGCAGCTCGCACTATAAGGCAGCAAGGCCCAAGTTCGGGGAATCCGCTTGCCGTTATCATCGAACACGTTATTATTAGAGCCATAGATTAACGACTTAGACTTACGCGTATACGCAAGCGGCAATAACTCCAGTACGGGAGAATCGTTGAATTTTATAGAGCAGAGGTAGAATAAAGTGTTGATATCTACCATAAACTTGTCTCAAATTTATTCCACAAGTCCCGCTAACGAGACCCAAGACACGCGAAAAGATCAGCTATTCCGCGATACCTATCCGTCGGCATCACCCGACACTGCGACGAGAGATCAGGAAGCGGCCCAGCGAAGGTCAGAGGGACGAAAGGCCAGCGGTCGGCACAGCTGCAGCCAACGGACGGTCCAAGGGGACGCGAGGTCCAGCGAAGATCCACTGTTCCCGAAGGAGAGCCCGAAACGGAAGGAGGAGGGGAATAGCGTGGTCCAGAAAGGGTCAGTTTAAATTGCAAACAACCTTTCTCGGTTTAAAAGGTTAAAATCGAGTGGCGACGTGGTACGCGGATATCAGGGCGAGTCGGGCCAATGGCAAAACCTCCGTCCGGTCACACTACGCATGGGTACCATCGGTGGGCTTCGGCGTGCCACGCTTGTTTACCATCTGAGGCTTTGCACGTATTACCATTCTACTACTGATTGGTTTTCCCTAACTGCATTTCTTGTGGACTGGTTTTTCGACTTGCTTGGCGTATTAACATATGCAGTGCTACAAGTGTAAGAAGTCAATTGCGGACTACTTCAGTTGATGCGAGGCAACAAATTGTTTCACCCCGGCTGTGCAAGTCGTATTCCTTGTCCAAATACGGACGGATCACTGCTGCAATGTATTAGCAGCGCTACAAATATACCGATACGCAGCATAATGGACAGGTGTGCACATCATCTCTAGGCGAGGATATGGCTTCTCCAATTAACGCCAACAGTCTATTGATCGCGTTATGTTATACTGTCGAGGATTGAGGAATTGCAAAAATTGTCAACTGTAGAGCATTAGCAGGTTCTTTGTTCTTATACAAGAAAACAAATTCAAGGCAATCTTGCGTAAAACGACCAGTTAAAACAAACTATATTTTCGTTTCTCAATTAAAGTGAACTTCATGCGGAAACGGTTGTTATCATTACACCACTTTGAACAGGTTTAAATTTAGACTGATCACCAATTTTAGTAGGAGTAATATGTGCTACCTAACTCGGGATCTGAGGGGGGCGGGGCGGGGGGGACTTGAGCGGCGCGCGGGTCTATTGTTTATTAAATATTATAAACATATCGTTGACAAAGAGGTGCCGCCGAGGGGGAAGGGGGGGGAAGGGGGGGTAGGTGTCCGCGTTCTAGGGCGAGGGGTCGGGGGGAGGGGGGGGTGTCGGCGAGCGCGTTGGGACATGTTATTTATTAAATATTTATAAACATATCGTTGACAAAGGGGGTGCCGCCGAGGGGAAGGGGGAGGGGGGTGGTGTCCGCGTTTTAGGGCGAGGAGGGGGGGGGGGGAGGGGACGTTCGCGTTTTCGGCGCGGATACAAAGGCTAATGGGCGCCGTTCCGGGGGGTGCTGGAATTTTACCGGTGAAATATAAACACGAGCGTCGAGGGATGGTCGACGACGGTTTAAAGATAAATGGCCGAGGTACAACAATTGATAAATTTGTCTCCGATGACGACGATTTCAACCGTTGCGGAGTCCTTTTCATGTTTTTCTAGAAGAGCCGCTGCCGATTACGATTTAACCGTCGCGGGCGGTATTCGGTTATGGCGCGGCATATTACAAAAAGCGAGCGCCGATGTCCGGCTGCTGGAATGTATAAACAAAATATGTCCAACGACAATTATACGAAACGCATAGCATCCATTGTCGCCAGGATGATTATGAATCCACATCTTGCGGATCAGTCTTCGGCTAGCTTTCGCAACGCGAACGTTCATATTCGAGAGAAAAGTTTTTTGTGTCAAGTGGGTGTTATAAAAAAACATTTTTTGTAACAATGAACAAAAAAGATGTACGTAACTAAACGAAGAATGTGACGTGATCTAAAAAATAGTGTGAAAAAAGACAATATTTAAAAAACATGGAACATCTCGATCAAACGGAACGCGACCTGCTGGAACGGTCCAACCAAATCGCTACTTTGGACGAATATTTTGCATGGGCACAGCGATGCGAGGAATTTATTGGGCGGCTCGAGGAAGTCTGTCGTTCCAAACGTCCGCGGCTCTCAGACGGTTCTCAAACTGTCGGAAACAGACAATCTTTAGTGGCAAGAATCGCGCGACTCGAAGGTGCGAAGACTCTATTACAGAGACGGTTCGTACATATCGGTGGCGAGCACGCGGCGGGCACTAGTAGTGACGATAACGCGAAAAGACTCGTTTGGCGAGAGATCGATACCGCGTTCGAAAACCGTGTACTGACCGGTGCGGTGATAAATACCAATCACATCGAACCGCGACAATTTCTCGAAGATGCTACGGACATCGTGCTCGATCATGTGTGGAACGTCATGCAAAGACACGCAAGTGTAAAGATAAACACTGTGTTCAACGGTGAGTTCGTGACGGGTGACAAACGTGCGAACAAAAGTGTCAACACGAGAAACTGCGAACTCTTTCGTTCGTCCGATCTGTCCGATCTGCGCGAGTGGTACGAGCGACACGTTATCGAGCCTACTTTATCGTCCCTCGAAGAGTTTCAGGAACGCGATAGCGGGTGGGCGTTGTCGCGTATACTCAATTTGACTGTGAACGTAAACAAATACAATCCATTGCACGCGGGATGTTACGTCAATTTACCGCAAAAAATTAAATGGAAAAAAGCGGTGATCAACGTGCAATCGAGGGACAATGCGTGCTTCGCGTGGTCGGTGGTGGCTGCTTTACATCCAGCCGAAAGAAATTCAGAACGGGAATCCTCGTACCCTCATTACGCGACAGGTATTAAATTTACAAGGACATTGAGTTTCCAATGACTTTGAAACAAATTAAACGGTTCGAACGACTCAACGACATCTCCATCAATGTGTACGCCATCGAGGGAGAGGAGGAGACGCCGAACGTTCTCCCGATACGACTCACCGACCTGAAGATGGACAAACACGTAAATCTGCTATACGTGCAGGACCCGCGAGACGACAACGTGGGACATTTCGCGTGGATAAAAAATCTATCCGCCTCGTTAGCTTGCAATTGAGCATCCACCGTAGTCAGAAATACTTTTGCGATCGGTGAGTACCTATACTCCTTTTAATAAAAAAATATTTATTTTTAATATAAAAAATTTACAAAAATGTGTTTTTCTTTTTGCAGATGTTTGCACTATTTCTACACGAGCGAGAAATTGGAAGCCCACGGAGTAGACTGCCGAGAGATAAACAACTGCGCAATCCGACTACCGAGCGAGGATGGCAAGTGGCTGAGTTTTAAAAATCACAGCAGGAAGGAACGACTTCCATATGTCGTGTACGCCGACCTGGAATGTACCCTCGAGAAGACGGATGCGGATCCGACAACGCCCACGTTCAGGTTTCAACATCATCAGGTATTTAGCATAGGATACTACGTGCGATGCTCGTACGACGACTCGTTATCAATGTATCGGTTTCGTCGCGATAAGGATTGCGTCGCGTGGTTCGCCGAGGAACTAAGACGTTTAGCACACGACGTAAAGGCTATCTTGTCCGAGAATGTTCGCATGGTAGATCTAACGCGAAACGAATGGGAGATATTTCGCAGCGCGGCGCAATGTCACGTGTGCGAAAAACCGTTCAAGCCAGACGAAAAGCGAGTACGCGATCATTGTCACTTGACCGGTCGATACAGAGGTCCCGCGCATGTCAACTGTAATCTAAATTATAAAGATTCACATTACATTCCAATAATTTTTCACAATCTATCGGGCTATGACGCACATTTTATTATCACGGAGATAGCTACAGCGTACGAAGGACATGTAGAATTACTTCCAATCACGAAAGAAAAATACATATCGTTCACGAAACACGTTAAAGATACCGCCGACAGATCAGATTCGCGAAACGACATAAAATTACGGTTTATCGATTCGTATAAATTTTTGAGTAGCAGCCTCGATAAATTAGCATCTTTTCTATGCAAAGATAAGTTAAAAATCATACGTTCTCAATTTTCACAATTATCGACCGAGGATTTCGATCTTTTGACGCGAAAAGGTGTCTTTCCGTACGAATACGTGGATTGTGTGGACAAGCTGGAGGACACGTGTTTACCACCGCGCGACTCATTTTACAGTTCCTTGACCGGTGGACACCGTATGCGAGAGCGATTACGAGCACGCCGCGAACGTCTGGCGACGGTTCTCCGTTCGAACCTTGGGCGAATACAGCGATCTATACCTCAAAACCGATGTCTTGTTATTGGCCGACGTTTTTGAAAATTTCCGCGACAGTTGTATCGCGAGTTACGGACTCGATCCCGCGTACTACTACACTTTGCCAGGTTTCACATGGGACGCTATGTTGAAGTATACGTGTATCAATTTCGAACTGCTCACCGACATTGACATGATTATGTTCATCGAACGCGGTATACGCGGTGGTCTGAGTCAATGTTCCGGCAGATACGCGCAGGCCAACAACAAGTACATGCAGACGTACGATTCATCGAAACCGTCTTCGTATTTGATGTACTTCGATGTAAATAACTTGTACGGCTGGGCGATGTGTCAGCCACTGCCCTACGCGGAGTTTCGATGGGTCGAAGACGTTTCGAATTTCGACTTCAGCGCGATCGCTTTGGATTCGCCCACGGGTTACATTCTCGAAGTCGATCTAGAGTATCCGCAGGATAAACACAACGCGCACGCTGACCTACCGTTCTGCCCAACGCACGATAAACCGCCCGGAAAACACCAATCCAAACTTCTCGCGACGCTCTATGATAAGAAACGTTACGTAATACACTACCGCAACCTACAGCAGTGCACGCGCCACGGTCTTCGCGTCACAAAGATACATCGCGTATTGCAATTCGCTCAATCTGCGTGGCTCCGCACTTACATCGAGCTCAATACGAAATTTAGAACACAGGCCAAAAACGATTTCGAGAAAAATTTGTATAAATTGATGAACAACGCAGTTTTCGGGAAAACGATGGAAAATGTACGCAATCACGTTGACGTAAAATTATTAACAAAGTGGGACGGTAGATACGGCGCGGAGGCAATGATCGCGCGACCAAATTTTCACAGCCGGAGCGTGTTTTCTGAAAATCTGATAGCCGTCGAACTGCGAAAACTCGAGGTTAAATTTGACAAACCTATTTACGTCGGCATGTGCATTCTCGACGTATCGAAAGTCTGTTTGTATGAATTTCATCACGAATACATGTCTCCCCTGTACGGCGATATGTGTAGAATTATGTACACCGATACGGACAGCCTTATATATCACATCGAGTGCGAGGATGTGTATGAGAACGTGAAACGCGATATCGCTAGATTCGACACGAGCGATTACGCGGTAGATAACGTTTACGGTATACCGCTCGCGAACAAGAAGGTGCCGGGCTTGATGAAGGACGAGAATAACGGCGCGATCATGACCGAATTCGTCGGACTCAGGGCGAAGATGTACGCGTTGAGAGTGGATGGTAAAAAAGATTGTAAAAAAGCGAAAGGTGTGAAGAGCAACGTCGTAGCGCGTACTATAACGTTCGACGATTACACGAGGTGTTTGAACGATGAGATCGAAATGACGCGACAACAGGCTTGCATAAGGTCCAAACTACACGAGGTGTACACAATATCCGAAACAAAAATCGCTCTGAGTCCGTATGATGATAAAAGATTCATTATTCCCGATTCGACCGAGACGCTGCCATGGGGGCATTTTAAAATACCTTTGTAACGTATGTATGTATGTATGTATGATGCATGTATGATGTATGTAATAGTATAACGTATGCAGTAGTATATGTATGTAACGTAACATAGTAGTAGTGTAACGTATGTCAGTCGTATAACGCATGAATGTATTGTGCGTATATTATATTACAGTATTGGAAAGGATATTAATAAAGATATTATACATGTGTATTTTCATATTTTTACATACTTTATATGTATTTCATATTTCAAGCATTTTTATATGTATTACATGTCGCATATTTTTATGTTATGAATAAAAATACAGTTTGCACAAATTAAATAACATTGTCCTTGGATATCCATGAATTGTGCGATCCATCGAATCCCAGCCATTTAACGTAAACCTCATCACCTCTCTTGCGCAGTACTTTCTCCACGAGATACACGTCCGGATAAGTCGCGCGATGCAACTCGTGTTCGTAGAACGCCCCAGCGACGGATTTTCCGCGATAGTCCTCGAGTAGATAAGTTACGGGATTGGTACGCTGCACTTTAACGATCTTAAACACCTCGGTGGTCCAATTCGGCGTGTAACCCTTTTCGAAAATTGTTTTGTATTTGCTAACGCGCACCGAGTCACCCGCTTTGAATTTTGCCGGACCAGCGATCTTTATCGCGCTGTATACGGTAGCCAAGAGTCTTTCGGCTTTCGCGGGGGTAACGTCGACGGGCCGCATGCCGATGGTTCGATGCTTTCGCGCGTTGTAATCCGACACGAGTCGCGGCAAGGCGTCGACCCACTTGTAGTTTCCATTGAGCGTAAACATCTTCCACATGTCGTTCTTTAACGTACGATTGAATCGCTCGACGACCGACGCCTTCAACACCGAATACGTGGAATAATGATTGATGCCGTGTTTTTTCACGAGACGTTGCACGTCGGTGTTGTAAAATTCCTTCCCCATGTCGGTTTGTAGATTACTAGGGCACCTCCCGCTGCGTCGAATGATCTCAGCGATAGCGTCAGCTGTCTCGCTGCCGCCTTTACCCTTGAGCGGCACGGCCCACGCGTACTTGCTCAACACATCGATGACGGTAAGTATGTAGTGGTAGCCTCCGTTGAAACGTGAGTATGGACGCATCTCGACGATATCAGCCTGCCACAGGTCATCGTACCCTCGCACTATGACGTGTCTGCGAGGAAAATTTCTTCTCGCCGATGCGTGCAGTTCGTCCACCAACCGCAGCTTTTCGATATTTTTTTTACGTTCATCGGATTTTAGCGATGTCATGTTTCGTTGTCGCCGTTTCTGCATCGTTCGTAGCAGTTTCTGAACAGTTTATAACCGCTTCTAAACAGTTCGTAACCGCTTCTGAGCCATTCGTGAACCGTTTGACAGCCGTTCGACAGCCGTTCATAAATCGTTCGTTGCTGTTCGTCGTCGTCGTCAGTTAACTGTTTAATACCACTCATCGTCGTCGTCGACGTTCTTTAGCCGTTTGTAGCCTTTCCTGTCACGTAGTTCGCAACTGTTTTTAAACCGCTCGTAATCGTTACTGAGTTGTTTTTGAACCGTTCGACAACCGTCCGACAACCGTTCTCGAACCGTAAGACAGCCGTCCGACAACCGTTCTCGAATCGTTCGTTGCTGTTCGTCGCCGTCGTCAATTAACCGTTGCTTCTCTTCACTCGTCGCCTTTCGATAGTCGTTTCTGCTGAAACGTTTCTTCATCGTTCATTAGCCGTTTCCAATCTAACGATGTTCGTACGCCGAAGCGCGTTTACCGCAGTCTGTAACGCTCGCACGTCCTTCTCGAACGAGGCAAGTTTCTCGTCTGACTCTTTTCGTTGATCTGTCAAACTTTTAACGCACTGATCCACGTATAGTTTGTTAACCGCGTCACCGTCTGTCTCAGGTTGCGCTACGCGACGAATCTTGCGCGACCTTGCGTCAAAGTCCGTGGCGGTGCGACACAGAGCGTTATTGCGCACGAAATTTCTCATTAATCCGCTCCACCGATGGTGCGAAATGGAATTTGTCGCGTCTCCGCTGTGCTCGAACAATCCAAATTTGTTGATCGGCATTTCGACGCTGATTGAACGGATCGCTGTTGCACCGTTTAATTTATAATAAGCCCGGCTTCGCGAAGTTCCTCGATGATCGACATGATCTCGTTGTCGTGAGCATTGTTGCCAGCTTGACGCGAAGCGTCGAGCAATCGCAGACGATCCACCAGCTCGTTGGGGTCGTCCCAGTGCACGTAGTCGATCTTATTGTCGGTTAGCGTCATCGCGCGAGGCGCGAATAATCCCTTTCCGGATTTTTTCTTCTTGGGTTCGGTCGATATCAACGGTGAGATTATCGATTGATACTTGAATCCCTTGTTGCCCATTACTCGTCCTTGAGGATCGTGCTTGTATTTATGAGCACTCGTCGCCACCAGTATGTCCTTGTACTTTTGCATATCCGCCTCCGAGTAGAGCTTATCATCGGGTGCTTTCTTGAAGATCAACTCGTAAATACCGGGTGTGCCGGCGTATCGTACGCCACCGATAATTATATTATCCGCTTTGTCCACGTCGAAACGTTGATTACCGAGCATAAATTCATTCTTGCTGAGATAAACACCGTACACGTTGTCTATCGTCGAATCGGCGCCCAAAACGCTCGCGACGTACAATCGACTCAGTGGACCCAACTCATCTTCTAACGTTTCTACAAAAAATTCTCGACCCTTCGACGTTTGCAACTGCTTTTGAACAGCCGTCTCGATCGAGTCGTCCGTGGTTTCGAAAACATCCGCGTCTTCGAGGAATTCGGGACTTGTACGTTGCACGGTTCGCGTCGATGTAGAGGTTACCGGTGTAGAAGTTGTCGGTAGTACTTTCGATCGTTTCGATTGATTAGATTTACGCGGTGTCGACGATGTCAGATCCGACCATGAGTCTAATCGTTCCCTCTTTTTCTTCGGTGTAGCATCCGGAGTAACAAACTCCTCCTCCTCCCCGCGCTGTTGAACGGGTAACGTTTCCATCCCCGCGTCAGCAACGCTTTCCGGCTCCTCCTTCTTCACCGCGATCAAGCTCGATTTGTCAACGATCTTTTGCAATGGCCCGATGAGAGGCTTAAAGTGCGTGTCCAACTCAATGTCCTTCTCGATCTTACCGGTCTTCAAAGCGCGAAGTTTCTTGCGAATCGAATCACTCGTCTTCGCAATCTCTTTCACGATCTTCTCGCGTTCGCGAATATTCTCGCTCCCGTCGATCGCGGCCATCGTGGGGAAAACAAAGCAGAGCGTCGATCGCTAACGTTTCACCTCCGACGAGGTATCGGCAACGACTGATCGCTTTTGCGGTATCGCGAACACGTTAAATCCTTTTCTGTATCGGCCGTTCGAAAGCGCGCTGTCCTTGTCTATCACTACGAATCCGTACTTTTGTTGCCAACAATCGTGGCACAACGAGCAAAATTCGTCGTACGACATGTCGGTATTCACGTGATCGTTGTACACGTGTTTCAAATTGGTACCATCCTGTTTGAACAGGATCAGCAGGTTCGCGTTATCGCGTATCAGATGTTTAGGTATTCTCGCGTACGTCTGACAGAGATAGAATGAGTCGACGCTCGAGTGCCTGCCCATTGAGAAATACTCTCTCACCGCGTCTTGCTTGTCGCACGCCACGTCATCGAAGACGAAGATCGAGTTTGGACGCGCGTCGCTCGGTGGAATGACGTCACTGTTATTGGAGAACGTAAAGTAGCCGATTTCGTCGATCGATGTCAATAAATTCTCCAGATATCGATATTTCGGCTGTTGCAGCGATTTCGAGTACACGTACACGTTTTCGAAACGTACGCCGTGCGGACTTTCCAGCAAGCTAATCAGAACGTTGGTTTTACCGCAATTCGAGGGGCCGCAAATGATCGCGCGTATAGTAGTCGGTAACATCGTACCGTGCTTGCGTTTCTCCGCGTTGCCCCCCATCGACCGTAATCTGTCGTCGCAATTCGTCACGCGAATCGCCAACGGTTGTCGCACGAATCTCATTTTTTTTCCACACTGCCGACTCTCTGGCTGACTCGAACGCCTATTTATAGGCGAGCGGAACCGCGAATCGCTCAGTAGCAAAAATGTTCGTCCTACTGTCGAGACCTTCCGATATTCGCGACTTGAGCGCCGAACAGCTGCAGTTTGTGCCGAAAGCCGTTCTGCTGCAAACGTGCGGCGATCACGTACACTACGTGTGGGACAAGCTTCCGGAACATATAAGGGCGGATTTGGAAGTTCAGACATATCGTCGCTGTTACGAACATTACAATCAACCGTGGCAGCGAACGCACATCGACGGTCCCGCGCCAATGATAAAAGATTGCGGCGAATGTCAGCGAAAAAAATTGGTGGAGGCCTGTTAAATCGCGCGATAAACGCACTTCCGTTCGAATTACACATTCCCGGCTATCAATTTTGCGGTCCGGGAACTCGTTTACAAGAACGATTGGCGAGAGGCGATCAAGGTATTAATTCATTGGACGCGGCGTGTCGCGAGCACGACATAGCCTATTCGCGTAACCGCGATCTCGCGAGAGACACGCGGCGGACGAGGTACTCGCTGCGGAAGCGCGAAAACGCATTACCGCGAGAGATTCGACTCTCGGAGAAAGAGCTGCCGCTACAGCCGTCTGGGCGACCATGAAAGCTAAGACGAAGCTCGGAATGGGTTTGAAAACGAAAAAAATGAAAACGAGGAAAAGGCTGACGAAAAAAAAACGGATACTTCCGGCTGCGAAACGAGGCGGCGTATTGCCGATTCTACCGTTGTTGGGAGTTCTCGGCTCGTTGGCCGGCGGAGCGGCGGGAGTCGTAAAGGCCGTGAACGATAACAAAGCCGCGCGGCGTCAGCTGGAAGAGATACAGCGTCACAATCGCGCCGTGGAAGGTCGCGGACTTTATCTCGCTCCGTACAAATATGGACGAGGGCTGTATCTCGGTCCGCACAAACGCGGGCGAGGAGTAGCGTCAAAAATAAAAAAAAAACGTCAAAAAGACGTTAAATATGCCCGCGGGTATTACGACTAACGTACAATTGAATCGACTGGCAAGGCGTATGCGCGTACCGTTCTTCAGAGGTGTCTTCATGCGTGATTCGTTACCGATCGGCGGTGTACGTCGAAACGAGAGCGGTATCGTGAATTTGGACGATGCAGCGGGTCCCGGTACTCATTGGGTAGCGTACGCGAAGAGGGAAGATCGAGTCATGTATTTCGACAGTTTCGGCAATCTTCGACCGCCGAAAGAATTGGTGCGATATTTCGGGCCGAGCGTGACGAAGATTGAGTACAATCGCACGTCTTATCAGCGATACGATCAGAGCATCTGTGGACAATTGTGCCTGCAATTTCTCCGGACGATTGACGCTAATTTAAAGCCTGACGGTGCGCCGTGGTGACTCAGTATTCGTTAACGGATTGCATCGACATGTCTATAACGTTTCACGCTGACCGGGAAGAGCAGCATCCTCGCGGAGCACTACTTTCCCGCCGTGGATCTGAGCGACGGTGACTACGAGCTCGGTCTAACGTGTTTTGAGACTTATCACACGATTCCGAACGTGAATTCTACGAACAATAAATTTTATTTCGACGAGGATGACACGGAAATTACGATTCCCGAGGGATCGTACGAGATACGAGCCATACATGAGTTTTTGAAACGCGAAATTTCACGGAAACGTCCGCGACGCGTAAATCGTTCCAACGACGATCGTACGTCGGTCGCGAATATCGCGCGAGAGGCGACCGTTCGCGCGAACGGCTACGAAGACGAGGCTACGGAATACCCGATAATGCTCCGCGCAAATTACAATACGATGAAGAGCGAGATCAAGTGCGCTTTTAGAGTGAACTTTAACAAACCGAACAACGTTGGATCGCTGCTGGGATTCTCGTCGAAGCGTATATTGCAGCCGGGACAGTGGCACTGAATCGGACGCGTCGATTAATATTATCAACGTAAACATTATCCGCGTGGAGTGTAACGTGACCGCGGGTGCGTACAGCAACGGCAAACGTGTTCACACGATACACGAATTTTCACCGAGCGTACCACCGGGATATAAGATATCGGAAACGCCGGCGCAGATCATTTACCTGCCGATCATCGCGCGAAGCGTTACGGATCTAACGATACGCGTCACGGATCAAGACGGACGATTGCTCGATTTTCGAGGAGAGGAGATCACCGTCAGATTGCACGTACGACGGCGACAGCGATAACGCGCGACGTGTGTGAGATGCTCGTGTTGAACGACTCGGAGCACGCGACAGATAAGAATATCTTTACGACTGCGACGATCGACGATATCGTCAAATCGACATTCGGTGGCGTAAAAAAAAGAGAGACGAGAAAGAAGCTCGACGCATCGAACGTTAAATTTTTACAATCTCTGGGATTCGCGGTACGAAACGTCTGAACGATGACCGAAATTCTCAACATCGGAGGCGAGCCCGTCTTTGACGATCGCATCGTCAAGATCGAGACTCACACGTACAACCCGTACGCCAACACAACGTTCGAGTATAGCGACTGAGATACGAATACCCATACAACAGCAAGATCTGTATACGTTGCCGTGCGATAGTTTTCTCTACGTCGAAGGAACATTGACGGTGACCAGAGCAGGTCCGACCAAGCAGCCGATAACGTGGTACTGGGTAATAATTGCGTCGCGTTCATGTTCGATGAGATTCGATACGAGCTCGACGGCGTGGAGATTGATCGCTGCAGAAACGTAGGAATAACCAGCACGCTCAAGAACTACGTAACGGTATCGTCCGACAGAAGCGTGATTCTGAGAAACGCCGGCTGGGATCCACATAATAACGCGAATGGATACTTCAATTTCTGCGTACCGCTCAACCTGTTACTAGGATTTTGCGAGGATTACAAACGCGTGGTGATCAACGCTCGTCACGAATTAATCTTGATACGATCGCGCAACGACAACAATTGTCTTGTGGGAAATCTCGCGTTGGAGCCTGCTATCAAAATACTCAAGATACAGTGGCGAATGCCGCACGTGGTATTGAGCGAGATCAACAAGCTGTCGATGCTGCGCGCCTTGGAAAAAGGACGATATCTCAGTATGGGTTTCCGTTCGTGGGATCTGTACGAGTATCCCCTGTTGCAGAACACGACCTAAGCACTCGTGGGCCATTAAGACCGCGACTCAGCTCGAGAAACCGCGATACGTCGTCTTCGCTCTGCAGACGGGTCGGAAGAACGTCATGTCCGCGGACACGAGCCGATTCGACGACTGCAAATTGACCAACGTGAAACTCTACCTAAACTCGGAAGTCTATCCGTACGACGATCTGAATTTGGACTTTGGCAAACACAGATGGGCGATTCTGTACGATATGTACGCGCGTTTCTGCAAGGGCTATTACGGATACGAATATCTCGAACCGAGTCTCACCGTTTCGACTTTTCTACGTAACGGTCCGTTCGTGATCATCGATTGCTCTCGACAAAACGAATCCGTCAAAAACGCCACCGTGGATGTCAGAATAGAATTCGATTGCATGGAGAACGTACCGCCGAATACCTCCGCGTACTGCCTCATCATACACGATCGCGTGATCGAGTACAATCCGTTGACCAACGTAGTGCGCAAAATAGTCTGAGTGTTCAGCGGCAACGTCGACGAAAATTTTCTCTCTCTCTTTCACTCCCGATACAAATTTATGAGAGGGAAAAAAAGGAGAGCAGGATATAAATCAGAGTGTCGCGAAACGCGCGTCATTCCTCTCGATTCACGCATCGAAGACAGAGAGATATCTCTTCATGTTCGCACCAACGTTCGTGGACCTGCAAGGTTTCGTCGTCGGGATGAAATTTGTCGTGAAGGAGGTGGCGGTGCTGAGAAACGGGGTCGTTCTGGCGCATTACATCTTTACATGCCCCATGCCGTGGAGTCTCCTTACAAAATCCGACAAATCGTGCGCTTCCTGGTTGATTCGCAATCACCATGGATTACGATGGGAAGAAGGAAACGTGCCGTACAGCAAGATGAAGCGTTTAATTACGTCGGCCGTGCTCGGTGAGGAAGAGGATGACAACGACGACGACGAAATGCCTACTCTCGTGTACGTCAAGGGATGCCAGAAACGAGAATGGCTGGTGGATCTGCTTGAGAATAAAGCGAGAAAAAACCTAAACATCGAGACTCTGGATGCGGATTACGAAGATATCGAATCTTTGAATATTCTAGATGCTACCAATACTATGCGATGCGGAAAACACGTTAAGAATTGCGCATTGCAAAATGTATTAAAAATATTTAACTGGTGGTCGAAACGTCAGAGAGAATTGTCATCTTTTTAAAAAAATAAATTTTACGTATGTATAAATTGTACTATGTTTTATTTCCTTCCACCATTAGTTGATAGTATACAACATTAAAGAATAAGTATACGTGACGAATTCTAACTCGAGAGACGTCTGAACATGTCTGAACATGTTTCGCGGTTGATGTCATGCGGAAGGGGGGTATACGTCTTAATAAAATTTCCTTTCCCCCCCATTAGTCGATAGTATACAACATTAAAGAATAAGTATACGTGACGAATTCTAACTCGAGAGAGGTCTGAACATGTCTGAACATGTTTCGCGGTTGATGTCATGCGGAAGGGGGGGGGGGTGGCGTATACGTCTTAATAAAAAAATCCTACCTTAGCCCCCTCTCCTAAACATTTAAGAGCGCTGATTGCGCGTTCCAGAAACATTAATTTCCCCCTCCTCCATCATAGTGTTGGAAGTTGTCGCGTATATTCGATTAATTTTATAACGACGATCAGTCTTGCGTCGGTCGCTTGCATCAACGGTCCGCTTCTCCATAACCGAGAAAATGTATTCCGCTGAAGGAAGCAGCAGCAGCGGTGGCAGACGCATGAATTATTACGTACCGATCCCCTGATGATGAAACTCCATCGTACGAGAACAAGTAAGTTTTTTTAATTTATAGAGCTATATATATATTTGTATATATCTTTTTTTGCGAATTGTATTATTTTTTATTACTAATTTTATTATTTTTTCTATAGCGTTTCGTTGGAGCGTCGCGCTGTTCGTATACTCAGCAGACGATACGCGTTGACATCAACAGCTTATAAATATTTGGATATTGGAATCAGCGTGGGACCTGTGTCCTTTGTGGAACTACTTCTCGGTGATAACCGAGGAAATCAGATGGTGTTGGCTCACACGACGTGGACAGCGCTAATTGAAAGACGTGCGGATATCGAACGACTCCTGCAGTCAAACGCACCTTCATCGATGTCGATTCGAGATCTGATTATAAAACTCGTAAAAATACGTGACGCAGATATTGTAAAATTAACATCCGTGTGACACCAGCTTGTACATGAAACCGTCAACCGTACTCTTCTTGTTCGAACTAGAACATTGCGTCGAGAATGTGTATTTTCAACTATGCCAAAATGTTCATGGCGTAAGTGAAAAATTTAAACAATTTGTAACCATTTTGGGAAGAAATTGTATAACCGATAAATGTGATGCAGCTAGAATCTTGCGCAGCGTTTATGATAAAAATTCGATTATTGATTGCGAATTATTAGCTTATGCTTTTGACAATATTGTATACGATGCGAGATATAATAAATAAATTAATGCTTATACAATAAAAAAGTTTATTATCTTTCAATTCTCCTAATTATCCATAACCGAATACCGCCCGCGACGGTTAAATCGTAATCGGCAGCGGCTCTTCCTAGAAAAAACATGAAAAGGACTCCGCAACGGTTGAATCGTCATCGGAGACAAATTTTATCAATTGTTTACCTCGGCCATTTTATCTTTAAACCGTCGTCGGACCATCGACGCTCGCTTTTGTAGTGCGAGACGCCGAAACCGAATGGCGGCTCGCATATTCTACAGGGGTGAGATCATTGCACAGACAAGTTGTTTTGTTTATATTCACCGGTAAAATTCCAGCACCCGAACGGCGCCCATTAGCCTTTGTATCCGCGCCGAAAACGCGAACGTCCCCTCCCCCTCCCCCCTCCTCCTCGCCCTAAAACGCGGACACCACCCCCCTCCCCCCTTCCCCTCGGCGGCACCCCCTTTGTCAACGATATGTTTATAAATATTTAATAAATAACATGTCCCAACGCGCTCGCCGACACCCCCCCCCTCCCCCCGACCCCCTCGCCCTAGAACGCGGACACCTACCCCCCCCCCTTCCCCCCCCCTTCCCCCTCGGCGGCACCCTCTTTGTCAACGATATGTTTATAAATATTTAATAAACAATAGACCCGCGCGCCGCTCAAGTCCCCCCCGCCCCGCTCCCCCCCCAGATCCCCGAGTTAGGTAGCACATATTACTCCTACTCAGGAGTGTTCGACTCAGGCGCGTGATATCCAGGCTCTAAAAACTGCTCAGGCGCGTGATATCCAGGCTCTAAAAACTGCTCAGCCCATTGAGCGTTCTGGAGACAAAAACAAATTAATTGTTTCCGGGCTGCCTGCGGCGTCGTCGATTGCCCCGATTGAGCTTGTCGGCAATGTATTCAATGTCCTTGACATACAGCATCTCTCCTGCCACATTCTTAATGTCAGACCCATGACACGGAAATCTCAGCCTGAAGCGACTCCTGGCAGTTCTACGAAGACTAGTGACAATAGCTCGCTTGTGGTCACCGTGGCGTCTGGTGCTGTCCGTGATGAGATAATTTCTAAAAAACGAGCTAGACGCGAGCTTAAGCAGAGTGAGGTATGTGGAAATGGCTCTGATCGCAACATCTTTGTCAACGAGATGCTACCTAAGACTACGTACGATTTATTGCAGCGCACAAAACGCGTTGCTAAAGAGAAAGCGTATAAACATGTTTGGGTCAAGGGAGGTCGTATATGCGCCAGATCCTCTGACGGCTCTCCCATAATCCACATCGAGTCTGATAAAGATCTAACCGACTTGGTTTGACTTGATCGAGCTGAGTACACAAATGCTTTAGTTGCTGGAAAGTGTTTAACCAGGAACTCTCAATTTTGCGTGGCACAGCTCAATGCCAACTCCCTTCGCAGTCATATAAACCTTATCAGACTACAATTTAACACATGCTCTCATCACATCATCTCTGTGTCTGAAACGTGGCTTAATGCTGACATATCTGACGACCTTGTGGCGTTAGATGGATGCTTTTTGGTTCGTCATGATCGTGAGGGCAGGAGGGGCGGAGGAGTCGCCTGCTATGTTCACAACACACTTAAAGCTAAGGTCATCGCTGTTTCTGCGAGGGTGGAAAACGCTTCTGAATACATCATTGTTGACATTCGCCTGCCTAACGAAGAGGCAGTATTGTATGCATCTGTCTATAGAAGACCAAAGGGTTTACTTTTACATGATTTTGAGGAGGCGCTCACGGGAGTTATGCACTTGTACAAGAATGTTATTATTGGCGGCGATTTAAACTGCAATCTTCTTTCTAACAATTACGAAGCAGGATACCTTCGTAAACTGATGTCGAGCATGTCTATGAGTATTGTGCGATCGGGTGCCACACATCACACGGCTACTTCTGATTCATGGCTTGACGTCTTGGTGGTGGATGACAGCGATAAAGTTCTGGCTTTTGTCAAATCTGAATGCCCGTTCATAGCTGGTCATGACCTTATTGAACTGACGCTTTCACTGAGGACAGGCATGGATTTTGAGCGCACTGCATCAAGGCGAAGCTATAGGAGTATTGATGGAGATCAGTTTCGAGACAGTCTTCGTTCGATTGAGGGTGTCTCCCGCTTCCAGATGCGCATTGACCAGACGGTGCCTGGAGTTGATGATCTTTGTGCGGTAGTGTCACAGACCTTGATCGAAGCACTAGATGTGCATGCTCCGATACGAGAATTTGTTATCAGAAAGCCCCCTGTGCGATGGCTCACCGAAGATCTTGTGACCCGGCTGCGCGAACGAAATAGACTGTACAAGCATGCGAGGCGATCCAATAGTTTACTAGCCTATGCCACCTATAGGCTTTTCCGTAATCGGCTAAATGCGGACATCAAACGAGCGAAAAGTGAGTTCCAGTTCAACTCCTTAATACAGATCACTGATTCAAGCAAGCTGTGGAGGGAGCTGGCGCGTCTTGGATTGGTCAAATCGACTTTAGTTTCTCCTCTGCACGTTTTTACGTCTGACCAGCTGAACGCGTATTTTACTTCCGTATATGCTGCTCAATCGCCGTGTACATATGCAGACTTTGTCTCTGCCACCGCGCAGGTTGTCGGACCGTCCCATCGTCCGGAGTTTAACTTTTCCACTGTGACGCCCAATGATGTCTTCAAACTCCTAGCGGATGGACCTCTGCACTCCTACGCATCGGGCTCAGATGATATTCCAATGTTTATTCTGCGGATTGCTTGGTCTGTTATGGACCCAAGGCTCGTGGAGTTATTTAATGGATCATTTGAGACCTCTACGTTTCCGTCTCAATGGAAGCGTGCTCTAATACGCCCTCTCTCCAAAGTCCGTATTCCATTGTCTCCGTCCGATACGAGACCAATAGCTAATCTGCCTGACCTGTCGAAGATCCTTGAAAAGATTGTTGCCTCGCAGATTGCGCACTATCTTGAGGATCATAATCTCTTAAATCCTAGACAGTCAGCATACCGACCTGGTTATAACACCCAGGCTGCTCTCTTGCGAGTCTGTGATGACATAAAGAAAGGTATTGACGAGGGATTGATCACAATCATGGTATTATTCGATTTTAGCAAGGCCTTCGACATGGTCCCGCATCTTCGACTTCTCATTAAGTTAAAGGCGTTGGGTTTTTCTGATGCCGTTCTGGCATAGCTGTTCTCGTATCTGACTGGAAGGTCTCAGGCAGTTGTTGATGAAAATGGCAAATTTTCCGGCTGGCAGTTTACGTGGGGTGGAGTACCTCAGGGTTCCGTGTTGGGTCCTCATTTGTTCTCCCTCTACGTGAATGACATAGGTAGTGTCTTGTGCTACTCTGATCATATGATCTTTGCTGACGATATTCAGATCTACTACAGATGTACACCGGCTAACATTCGTCTAGGTATTGAGCTTATTACCAAAGATGCTAATGCTATCTTCGATTACGCTCGCGAAAATGGTCTCAAACTAAATCCGTCTAAATCTAAGGTCATGATATTTGGGAGCAATTTACATGTTAGCAACATCGACCTTGACACTCTACCGCCGGTCACTGTAAATGCTGTGCCCCTGTCATTTGTGACTGAGGTGAGGAACTTGGGGGTGATTTTTTCACCAAATCTTTCGTGGAGAAAGCATATTTCTCTTGTCTCACGTAAAGCTCATAATGCGCTACACAAAATTAAGTTAAACAAAAACAGTCTTTCTACTGCATTAAGAGTAAAGCTTGTTGTCACCTTGGTCTTGCCTCATATAGATTACTGCTGTTTAGTATATCACAGTCTAACCGGTGAGCTCAACACTAAACTTCAGAGGCTGGTAAATTGTTGCATACGGTTCATCTTCAATCTCGGGCGTGACGAACATATCACTCCGTATAGGCGGAGACTGGGCTGGCTCAGGGTTGAGAATAGAAGGCTTTATTTCCTTGGATGCATGATGTATCGAATCATTCACATGCGTTCTCCTTCATATTTACGTGATCTCTTTACCCAGCTAGATCCATCGCTCAGGAGATCTGAACGTCATGCCACCTCTTCTCAAACATTTAATTTGCCAGCTCACAGAACTGTTACTTACAGGAATTCTTTCCATATCTCGTCTATATATTTCTGGCAATCACTACCGTCTAGCATTACATCGGCATCCTCTCTAATATCCTTCAAGAGCCTTTTACGGTTATTTTTACTGGCGTCTGAACATGAGTCTGAGTAGGGGTAGAACGGCCTATCGTCTTGTGTATTGATATTAACTTGATCGAGTGTATAATGTAGTATTGAGTATTCTGTACATATTGTTAAGTATTTTAAATATTACCGTTATAATATAAACTTGACCGAGAGCAAAATGTAGTATTAAGTATTCTGTACATATTGTTAAGTATTTTCTATTTTCTATATATTACCGTTATATTATAACACATGCGTCGAATAAGCGTTGATGAGTTGAGTTCGAATATTTGATCATAAACATGTATGCGTCTTGTCTTTTTTAGTTTGAAACTCACATCTACTTCTGTCATGTTATAATTACACTGCGACATATGTATTATGGCTATGTTATTAATTTGCCCTATAGCTTATGCTTGGGCTTAATAAAGATCATCTATCTATCTATCTATCTATCTATCTCCCCCCCCCTCTCTCTCTCTCTCTCTCTCTCCCCATTTCTCCATCCCTGTCCCTCTCTCTCCCTCTCCCTCTCAAATCTCCAGCTTCTCCCTCGGACACGAGGCCCATTGCCAACTTGTGCGAGCTCTCCAAACTGTTTGAAAAGATTTTACATCGCCAAATTACGGACTTCATCGAAGCTCACCATATTCTTGACGATCGGCAGTCTGGATACCGCAAGCGTTATTCCACCCAGTCAGCCTTACTGCGATTATTCCATGACATATGGTACGCCGTTGATGTAGGCGAGGTGCTTATCCTTGTCCTTTTCGACTTTAGTAAGGCCTTCGACACAGTCTGTCATCTTTTACTGCTGACCAAACTCAGACGACTGGGGTTCTCTGATTCTGCCCTCAAGTTAATCTTTTCCTATCTCACGGGTCGATCCCAGGCTGTTGTTGACCTTGAGGGAGTGTTCTCTGACTGGTTGTCCGTCACATCCGGTGTTCCGCAGGGATCCGTTTTGGGTCCTCTCCTTTTCTCTCTTTTCATAAATGATATTGGCGCCTTCCTCAGGCGCCAATATCATTTACTGAGCGCATTGTATTTGCGGATGACACACAGATTTACCGTAGGACTCCTTTCAGCCAACTGAATGTCGCTTTGCAGCTCGTTGCTCATGACGTGGGTGTCATTTCGGAGTTCGCTGCATCCAATGGATTGACTCTTAATCTTAGGAAATCCAAAGTCCTGATTCTTGGAAGTAAGAGTCATGTTAGGCATTTAAATCTCAGTGACTTGCCTCTCATATCGGTTAATGGTACTTCCATCCCATTTGTTACTGAGACACGTAACCTCGGGGTCATCATGCGTTCCGATTTATCTTGGGCGAACCGTGTTTCGCACATTTCCAAAAGGGTACATTTTACATTGCATAAACTCAAATTTCATAAGAATTCCCTATCATTTAATCTGCGTGTAAAACTTGTGACCACTTTGATCTGGCCTTTGTTAGACTATTGTTCCCTTGTGTACAACGATGTGTCTGACGAGCTCAACATCAAGCTTCAGAGACTTTCAAATTGTGCGGTTTGTTTTGTTTTTAACTTAAGGCGTGATGAACACATCACGCCTTACCGACACCAGCTGGGGTGGCTGACAGTCAAGCATCGACGCCTCTACTTCCTAGGCATTGAAATGTACAAGGTGTCTCATAATATGTCTCCTTCCTACATCTCGGAAATTTTCACTAGTCCTGACCCCTTAGTCAGGCAATCATCACGTCTGGCTATACCTCATTCTTTCCATGTTCCTATCCACAGAACCGAAGCATATCATAAGTCCTTCCATCTTGCAGGCGTCTACTTGTGGAACTCGCTTCCTACCGACGTAGTATCAGCAACGTCTGTCACCGTTTTTAAGAGAAAACTTTACGACCACCTTTTCTCGCTTGAACGTAATTTGATTTAGTGTCTCATCAGCCTCTGCCCGCCACGCAAATTCTGATCTAGGGTGTCAACTTATTTCTTGTGCGTTTCATTAGTTTAAGTCACATTATATTTTTATTTTTATTTTTTATTTTTTCCTGCGTATTTTACATCTGCCACTATTATACTGTTCGTTTCTTTCTTTTTCATTTTTATTTTTATCTTTATTTTTTGTTCTCCTATTTTTTCTTTCTTTTTGTATACTTGCACCTTTGTAATTCTTTACTTGCCTAAAGTCCGTGACTATGGCATAAATAAACCATCAATCAATCAATCAATCAATCTCTCTTAGTACACTGGGTAGCGTACACTTAGTATCCCAGCAAACGAAAAAAGATTGAAAAGAATTAAAACGGGATTGCCAAGAATTCAATTAAGGACTTTCCGAATTCCATTTTGTCCACAAAAGGAATTGAAATAGTTTCAATATCATGGAATTCCTTATTTTGGAAAGAATTTGTCTTTTTTGAATCCCATTCAATTCCGACACAAAAACGTAACGAAATGAATGCCAGGTTAGGGATTGGAAAGTTTCGTCATGAATTCCATTGAATACCATTGATTCCGTTAACAAAATGAATACCATTGAATGCCAAACTAAGAATTAAAAATTTCCGTATTGAATTCCATTGAATTTCGTCTATTCTGACAATAAAATGAATACCATTGAATGCCAGGATAGGGATTGAAAAGTGTCCGTGTTGAACTCCATTGAATTCCGACTATTTCGACAATGAAATAAATACCATTGAATCCCAAATTTGGAAATCAATATGTATATATCGAATTCCTGCATTACCGGCAGTTCGCATCGATGCCGCTAGGCGTCGCATCGTCACGGCACCTTCTCGAGTTCAAAATTCCGCACCGTCCAGTATATAAGGAGGTCCCCGACGGGACCACAATTAAGTAATTCTTTTCTTTTCCGGCGCCAGTCGTCGAAGGCAAGAGCGCTCAGACGCTACGCATCTTCGGCGCAAGTCGCCTACGGCGTTAATCGCCTCCTCGGCGCAAGTCGCCTACGGCGTTGATCGCCTCCTCGGCGCCGGTCGCCTATACAGCGCGAGCCGCTCTTACGGAATTAATCGCCTCACCAGGGCTAGCCATCCGCATAGCACGGATCGCTGTCCGCCAATCACGGCGCTCGGTCGCCTAGGCACAGGCTCGGCCAATCACGACGCTCGGCTGCCTAGGATTTTTGGATTCCATGGGATTGGACCATCTCATTTCGAATCCCATTTAATTTCATCTAATTCCGCCAAAAAAGGGATTCAAAGGTATTAAAAAATTTTAATATCTTTTAATCCTTTTTCGTTTGCTGGGATGGTAAAATCAGGATTTTTTGGAAGTGTGGTGTTAGGATTCTAGGGATTCTAGGTATATTTGAAGAAAGAAAAACGATAATGTTATTTAGGACAAGAAACTCTATTTATTATTTTGTTGATAAAATGTTGGGAAATATAAACGATAATACATATATAAATGAAATATATTATTTTTTTTATTGTTACTGTTGAATTAAATAATATTACATAAAACCAATAATGCAATTGAACAGAGATATACATACACACGCACACGCATACGCAATCGCACATATATACGCATACGCACATACATATATTATTTTTATTATTTTTTCTGTGGGCCCCAGGCCCCGTCCACGATGACGATATCACGGACATGGGACGTCTCCAGAATCATGCTCCGATTACTTTGTACTAACAATAAGAATAATTCTGCATAAATTTTTATTTTGTGCCTTTATATCATATGTATTTTTCAAGCAAAGTGCATTTGCAGAATTTATGCGATGGAAGATGTATATACACACACACACACACACACACACACACACACACACACACACACACACACACACACACACACACACACACACATGTGTTTATATATGTATATATATATATCTTCCATCGCGTAAATTCTGCAAATGAACTTTGCTTGAAAAATACATATGATATAAAGGCACAAAAGATGCAGAATTATTCTTAGTACAAAGTAATCGGAGCACGATCCTGGAGACATCCCGTGTACGCAATATCGTCATCGTAGACGAGGCTCCGGGCTCAGAGAAAAAATAATCGTACGAACGATAGACCCCCGATATTGTCGTACAAAATGTATGTCTACCTATCCCTAGCTTCTTCTCCTCTCTATATTATAATGAAAGAAACGTATCCGACTGAAAAAGGCCCGTTTAGCGAGATAGGAAGCCGATGCCAGTCTCACGCAAAAAGCGAACGTCGAATTTATAACACAATGGCTGCGTTCGGGAAGCGCGTTATTAGCGTTATTGCATCATTCTATCTTTATCGCTCATCAGGTGTAAAACAAGGATAAAATAAGCAAATAGCACTAATAGCGTCTTCCCGAACGCACCCAATAAATTAGTATTTAGCATCTCGAATTTCTATCAAGAAACAAGACAGGTCATTTTTTGTTTTCTAAGAGAATTCAATCACTAACCGAATTTCACTAATATCTAAACGTCAGAAACGCACGTGGTCCGAGTTAGCACAGTCCGACATATTTCTTTCTATAGACGGCATAGTTGCCAAAATATATTTCATGAAAAGAAAATTAATCTGCAAAAATTAAATAATATTATGAGCACAAAAAAATGTACACGAAGAATTTATTTTGATAATCAAAAAGATTAAAAAAACGCGACAAAGTTTTTTCCCCTCCGGATGAAATTCTAACGTGCGCTTCTAAGGTCAACGCGCGTCCTTTGCTAAACGAATGAATTCATACACGTTTTGCTGCCAGATTTTTATTGACGTGATACAGACGGGTGTACATCTGAGCCTCAATAAAGCGCCAGTTTAATCATAAATCAATTATGCGAAAGATCTTATATCTTATATCTCATATTTATCAATAGAGTTATAAAATCCGCAAACAATGCGAAAATCCCTCGTGATCGAATATAAATGCATCAATAACGCAACGAAATATTTGCTCCACGAAATAAGCTCGCAAAAATCGCATCTGACAAAACTAATATCAATTATATGTAAAATCAAAAGCTATAAATTAGTTTTTTTGTTTTTAAAAGAGAAATTGAGACACGTAGCGATAAAATGAATGAATTCCCAACACGATAAAGATAAGTTTAATAATTTTCTTCTACGGTTTTTGTTTCCTTTTTAAGAAATAAAGATGTTAAAAAAATCAATGTAAAGTAACATGTAACATAAGTTTTTCTTGGTGTAAACTTTCAAAAGGAGGAAAGCAAGTTTGAAAGAATAATATGATGAATCAACATTCTCTGAATACATATTAGAAACCATTCAATTTTTTCCCTACGCGTTGTGGAAAATATAACGGCTCCGTATAAATCGTTAATTACCGCGAGACATATGCTAACGAACCGTCGTAAGCAAAGTCCTCGAAACGTTCGCTACAAGAGAAAACGGAAACAATTTTGGGACAAGAACGGAAACGTTCGTTTGATCGCCATCGTTGTCATCGTCTTCGTTTCCAAGCCGAAAAAATGTACGTACTCCACTAAGATAAATCATAATTATTCTTGATATCAGCATTCGCGGCATCCTAAAGTCCCGATGGATAAAAACTAGATACTTGTAGCATCCGAGTTTGACTTAGTCGGGCAACGTGAACACGTTTCACGTTTCACGTTTCACGTTTCACGTTTCAAGTTTCACGTTTGCCCGTCTCTGTGAAAAAAAAAAACGCGACGATCATCTTTTTCCTTTCTTTTCAAATACTATGTATACTTGTAAACTATAAATGTATAAAAACGATTACTTGCCGCGATGGAAAGAAAGTAACACAATACAATTTCTTTATGATTCTCGAAATCAGAACTGTTTTTAAATCTGTTTGGATTTCTAAGCACAAGGAAAGACATCTCTTTTGCTTATATATTATTTGACAAATCAATGATACTCTTCATGGAGTGCAGTAACGGCTGTCGCATACTGACAATGGAAACGAAGACGAGGGCGAAAACGGATAACGGATAAAAGATTGAAGCGCACTCGGAAGGAAAATGAAAGCACCGCGAGCTTCTTCTTCTCGATGGTTCTTCGACTTTATTCGCGAGGCAACGATACTTTACGCAAATATCCACTTTCTGTATACAATCATAATTAGCTAATTACCCGTCGACGAAACATATCGCTCGAAAAAACTTTGCTTGAAAAATACATATGATATAAAGAAACAAAACGCAGAATTATTCTTAGTAATCGGAGCAATCCTGGAGACGTCCCGTGTCCGCAATAGTCATCGTGGACGGGGCCTGGGGCTCACAGAAAAAATAATAAAAATAATATGTATGTGCGTATGCGTATATATGTATGTGCGATTGCGTATGCGTGTGCGTGTGTATGTATATCTATGTTCAATTGCATTACTGGTTTTATGTAATATTATTTACTTTCGACAGTAACAATAAAAAAAATAATATATCGTAATATATTTTATTTATATATGTATTTTTGTTTATTTTTTTCCAACATTTTATCAACGAAATAATAAATAGAGTTTCTTGTCCTAAATAACATTACCGTTTTTCTTTCTTCAAATATACCCTAGAATCCTAACACCACACTTCCTGATTTTACCATACTAAGTGTACGCTTCCCAGTGTACTAAAAGAGAGAGGGACAGGGATGGAGAGAGGGAGAGAGGGAGAGAGGGAAAGAGGGAGAGAGGGAGAGAAGGAGAGAGGGAGAGAGGGAGAGAGGGAGAGAGGGAGAGAGGGAGAGAGGGAGAGAGGGAGAGAGGGAGAGAGGGAGAGAGGGAGAGAGGGAGAGAGGGAGAGAGGGAGAGAGGGAGAGAGGGAGAGAGGGAAAGAGGGAAAGAGGGAGAGAGGGAGAGAGAGAAAGGGGGGAGAGAGAGAGAGAGATTGATTGATTGATTGATTGATGGTTTATTTATGCCATAGTCACAGACTTTAGGCAAGAAAAGAATTACAAAGGTGGTATACAAAAAGAAAGAAAAAATAGAAAACAAAAAATAAAAATAGGAATAAAAGTAAAAATAAGGCAGATATGGGTTGCGCAGGGAAGAAAAAAATAATAATAAAAATAAAAATAAAAATAAGAATAAAATGTGACTTAAACTAATGAAACGCACAAGAAATAAGTTGACACTCTAAATCAGGATTTGCATGGTTGGCAGAGGCTGATGTGACACTAGATCGAATTACGCTCAAGCGAGAAAAGATGGTCATGAAGTTTTCTCTTAAAAAGAGCGACAGACGTTGCTGATACTACGTCGGTAGGAAGCGAGTTCCACAGGTAGACGCCTGCAAGATGGAAGGACTTGTGATATGCATCGGTTCTGTGGATGGGAACATGGAAAGAATGAGGTATAGCCAGACGTGATGATCGCCTGACTAGGGGGTCAGGACCAGTGAAAATTTCTGAAATGTAGGTAGAAGACATATTGTGAGACACCTTGTACATTTCAATGCCTAGAAAGTAGAGGCGTCGATGCTTGACCGTCAGCCACCCTAGCTGATGCCGGTAGGGCGTGATGTGTTCGTCACGCCTTAAATTAAATACAAAACGAACAGCACAATTTGAAAGTCTCTGAAGCTTGGTGTTGAGCTCATCAGACACGTCGTTGTACACAAGGGAACAGTAGTCTAATAAAGGCCAGATCAAAGTGGTCACAAGCTTTACACGCAGATTGAATGATAAGGAATTTTTATGAAACTTGAGTCTGTGCAATGTAAAATGTACCCTTTTGGAAATGTGAGAGACATGGCTTGACCAAGATAAATCAGAGCGCATGATGACTCCGAGATTACGTGTCTCAGTAACAAATGGGATAGAAGTACCGTTAACCGATATGAGAGGTAAGTCACTGAGATTTAAATGCCTGACATGGCTCTTACTTCCAAGAATCAGGACTTTGGATTTACTGAGATTGAGAGTCAATCCATTGCATGCAGCGAACTCTGAAATGACACCCACATCATGAGCAACAAGCTGCAAAGCGACATTCAGCTGGTTAAGAGGAGTCCTGCGGTAAATTTGTGTGTCATCCGCAAATACAATGCGCTCGGTAAACCTGAGGAAGGCGCCAATGTCATTTATGAAAAGAGAGAAAAGAAGAGGACCCAAAACGGATCCCTGCGGAACACCGGATGTGACAGACAGCCAGTCAGAGAACACCCCCTCAAGGTCGACAACAGCCTGGGATCGACCTGTGAGGTAGGAAAAGATTAGCATGAGGGCAGAGTCAGAAAACCCCAATCGCCTTAGTTTGGTCAGGAGTAAGAGATGACAGACTGTGTCGAAGGCCTTGCTAAAGTCGAAGAGGACAAGGATAAGCACCTCACCTACATCAACGGCATACATTATGTCATGGAATAATCGCAGTAAGGCTGACTGGGTGGAATAACGCTTGCGGTATCCAGACTGTCGATCGTCCAAAATACGATGAGCTTCGATGAAGTCCGTGATTTGGCGATGTAGTATCTTTTCAAACAGTTTGGAGAGCTCGCACAAGTTAGCAATGGGCCTCGTGTCTGAGGGAGATGCTGGAGATTTGACCTTAGACAGTGGGCGAAGTATAGCTCGCTTCCACAGGGGCGGAAAGTGACTAAGTTTAAGACAACTATTGAATAGTGAGGTTAGGAGGTTGCCAATACAAGGCCGGGCTAAGGCTATGGCGTAAAGTGGTAATTGATCGCAACCTGTGGCAAGAGAAACGGATGATGAGGAAACGAGGGTACGCAGATCGTCGCTAGTTATCTGGGAAAAACTAAAAAGTGGTACATCCGGCACTATGGATGAGATAATATCGGAAAATTGAGACTGAGTACATGAAGGAAAACAGTTGGAGATGGAGGCATAGTGAGCATTGAGAGTGTCACGTGAAAAGAAGTTGAGCGGAGAGGATAGGGGCGACTCAACCAGGCCAAGATTAGCAAGCTCACGCCATAACTTAGATGGATCAGAAATTGCGCTTAATCTCGTCATGTTAAAGTGCTCTCTGGCTCTTCTCAAATCATCGGTGAGACTGTTCCTGTACTGCCTATAAATGTGGAAATCAAGCAAGCCACCGGATCTTCGAGCAGTATTGTACAGACGATTGCGATGCCGAATTCTGCGAGCGAGGGCATCGGTGAGCCAGGGCGCAGGCGGACGAGTCACACGAAAGGTGCGAATAGGTGCATACTTGTCCAAACAGGAAATAAAGTCCTTGACTATGGTGTTCAAGATGACGTCCAAGTCAGATATGCCGAGATCCACATCGCCAAAATCCTCTGGAAAAGAAGAAGACAAGGTTGAAGCGAGAGTTTCAACGAATCTCTGCTCGTCAAACTCTTTGTAGTTCCGGCGAGTAAGAGTACGTCTCACAAGGGACGGAACCACGAACGAATACGTCAACTCAATAAGGTCGTGACCGTTGATGAAGGGTACGTCAGACTTTCGAAACGATAAAACCTTGTCCAGACTGTCGACGATGAAAACGTCGAGCCATGAGTCGGAAGAAGGAGTATGATAGGTCGATTGCGATTCCACTATGTGGAGCGACAATTGCGTGGCTATGTCTCTGAGGTGATTGGATTCGTATGTAGAAGCGTGGAGATTGCAGTTTAGGTCGCCCGAAATAATGATGTTCCTGTAGGCTGCGGTCCAGTAAACGCTACAAACACTACGGAGCGTTTGCAGCAGCGCTACGGTTGGTCCACTTAGCGCTACGAAACGCTACAACAGACCTGATGACGTCATGAATTACGTCATTATATTCGCTACCAAGACGCTCCAAATGCCCTTCCTCATGAGGTGGGTTAACTGTAGCGTTGCAGAAATCTAAAATCGGATTGAATCGAATACGGACGGTTGTAGTGTTGTTGTGTAGTATTGAAAATTTCAAAATGCGGAAATTGCAATTGCTTGATGAAGAAACTGGTGATATATATGTGTTAAATGTGACAGAAGAAGATTATGTTCGTGCAGACGGTATATATTCCATAAGTATTGCGTGCATTTCTGAATATATGTAGGAAAATTAGGTTAGGAAACTATGTGTAATTTGTCGGTACAAAATATCTCTTCTCTTTTCTTAGATTTAACATACCGCACCAAATTGCTGGAAAACGCAAAGAAAAATTTAAAAGAAAGCGATGATACAACAGAAAAAGAAGCTGTCGATGATAGCGAAACTTACAATGGTATGCTGTGTCTCGTATTTCAAGTAAAGTTTAAATGAGTTTTTAATATAATATATATGTGTAACATTTATTTTTTCAGATGGTTTTAGATGGGTAAACCAAGCGGTCAGGTTATTGTTGGCAGCATACAAGGATCGTGAAGACCTGTTGATCAAAGGAAAAGTATCCGTAAAGAAATTTTGGGAAATAATTTCTCAAATATTAAAAGAAAAGTCCTACAACATTACAGGACCACAATGTAAAAGCAAATTTCATAGTTTAAAAAAGACATATAAAAACATTAAGGATCACAACGCTAAAAGTGGCAACAACAGGCGCACTTGGCCTTTCTTCGAAGTATGTATCTTCATTATTTATTCACTGTCAGATTAAGAATAGGAATTAAATTATATAACTGAGAATCCAACTGTGTGTTATTTTACAGATTATGGACGAAATGTTTGGCCATAAACCATGGATGAATCCAATTCTAACTTTGGATTCTGCAAATGACATCCCATCTGGTAGTTCTATTTGCAGCAGCAGTGACACCACATCTCCATCTCCAGAGATGTCTCTATCACCATCCTTACTTACTTCTACTAATGAAAGACCTAAAAAACGTAAGTAAAATTGTTACATAAAGAAAATTTTGCAAATACACTTAATTATTTTATACAATATAGATACATAATGAATGGATTTTTCATTGTCTTATCTTGGTTTTAGGTAAGAAAGTTGAAGAAACTGCTTTAGAAGATCTGGTTGCAATTGCGAAAGAAAATAAGGAAGAGAGAAAAAATATGTATGAAGAGACTGCGGCAAGACAAGAGCGACTGTTACATATTTTAGAAAGCATTGCCAACAAAATGTAATAAATTTTGTTGGCACAATAAGTGCAATTCTTATATGCAATAATTTATTTTTTAAACCAAAGTACAAAGTTTTATTAATGCTTTCTATTGATATCAATATTTTTTTTTTCTTTTTAATGTAATGGAATACAAGACTACTTCTATTCTAAGTAAAAACATTTTGATTAGATTAAGTTCTTTGTGCAGTATTGCTCAATTATAATATTGAATAGGCGTATTATGATCTTTCATGTTTTTATATGATCTTATTGCAAAGATAGTTTTTATTTTTATATTTTAATTGCAATATTTCACGTTAACATTACATATAACGAACACATATTGATATTAATGCCCGTTTTCACTAATGTTGTTAACTTGAACCTAGTTCAATTCACTCTTTGTCTGTTTCTAAGGGAGTCTATTAGAAAGAGACAAGGGGTGAATTGAATTAAAGTTAAACGACGTTGGTGAAAACGGACATAAATATAAGAAATATATAATACTAAACAATACTGAATATAATACTTAATATGTAATAAATATTGCAAAGAAATACTAAACTTACGAAATGAGATATTAATTAATATTAATAGGAAATATATATATATATATATATATATATATATATATATATATATATATATATATATATTTTTTTTTAATATAAAACATGAAATATTGCAACTAAAAATGATATTGTCTTACAATTAAAAAGTATTATTTGTTTTCTTATTTTTGTGATATTAGTCTAAATAGATAAAGTATTAAGAGTTGCTCCTAACTTTTTCATTGTATTACACAGTGTTACTTAATTCTAAGTATTCTTATTTGTTCGCTTAAAGCAATTTCCATTTCACTCTTTTGTTATTAACATATTTATCAGTATTAGAATATTTTATGTATCAATACACACGATTATCTTGACTATAAGAAATATTATTTAACTCAGATTCGTTTTATATGAGTACTTAAAATTATAGTCAAAAAGCGTTTCATATAGAAAGTACAAAAATATTTTGTATGTAGTTAATAAAATAAATAAAAGTCTACATTGTGATTATATAGCGTAACTTTAATTATTAATCTTTAATGTTAAACCATACATATATAAATACTCTTGCATTTTGGTCGCAAACATAAAATATCACAATAATATATTATTTAACATCATATAATATCACTATCTTTCACACATATCTCATACGAAGTGTTGCACATATGAGATTCTTCTTAGCCTCTGCTTCGCCTCTATTATGCTCTGTATTTTGCACTCGCGTTTCAGGAAACACAACTTCAGTATCCAACAATAAGACCATTGCCTCCATTTCATCATTTCTCATCAAACATATGTTATGCAACACACAGCATGCTAGAATATGATAAGGAATGCGCTCGACACTTTCTATCGCCAAATAATGAAGAATGCTTCTCCAGCGTCCCTTAAGTAAGCCAATAGCTCTTTCCACAACCATACGAGAAGAAGAAAGACAGAAATTATAATTCTTTTGACGCTGTATAAGATGGCCATTATCCGTGTATGGTACCATCAATTGTTTCGAAAGGGGATAAGCAGCATCTCCTATTAAATGGCTATCATTGGGAAATTTTGATGGGTCTGACATATAGTCTTGCAAAGTTGATAACCTGAATACACGAGCATCATGTACGGATCCTACGTTTCCAACATTTATATGTGTAAACACACGCATATGATCACAAACGACCTACAACCAAGAGCAATTATACTTAAAACATACAAGAATAAATTTAAAAATACTTATACTTTTTTATTACCAGTAACATAGTACAAACTAAAAAATTGTAAACCTGGGCTTGAATAGAATAATGTCCTTTTCTGTTAATATAAGCCTCTGGATTTTTCTTAGGAGCTGGTATATTAATATGTGTGCCATCTATTGCTCCAATAGTTCCTGGAAAGGCACCAACCTGAGAAAAACCTTGCTTAATTTCTTCAATCTTTTCTTCTGTCGGCCATTGTATAAATATTGAAGCGAGACCACATAATGCTTGAGTAACTCGTCGTACCGCTCTTATAGCTGTAGCTTTTCCTACTCCAAATCTAGTGTGTATTGATCTAAAATATGTTAATTAGATTAACAGAAAAGAACATTACTCCATCCAAGCACAGGTTCGTAATATTTTACTTTGTACTGTGTTACTGGTAGTAAAAGAAATATAAACATTTTTATATTTATTCTTGTATTTTTAAAAGTATAATTGCTTTTGTTTATAGGTAGTTTAGGCAATTTTTGGCGATTGTTTGGTATGGTTTGGTACATATACCAAAGTTGCTATCGGTGGTTGCTATTGGTTCTGGTGCAATTTGGTATCCTTTGGTTGCTTATACCAGAGTCGCCAAAAATCGCCTTTTATGATCATATGTGTCTGCTTACACATGTAAATGTTGAAAACGTAGGATTCGTACATGCTTTAAATTTATGATCATTTATTACAGAGTATGATTCATACCTGTAAGAATCTGGCGTTGCCATACGCCATAAAGCAATTAAAAATTGTTTTTTTGGTGATATCATTTCATTACCATTTGCAGTTCTTTGCAATCGTTCTGCAATCTGTCCTAAGACAAATTGAAATGTCTCTGGCAACATTCTAAAAAATAAAGGAATGTTTTTATGAGCGTTTATGTTACAATACAGAGGATAGGTAATAATAGAAATTGTAATAAAAGAAATATGTAATAAAAGGAAATTATAATAAAAGAAATATATGAGGAATAAATTGTAATAAAAGAAGATAATAGAATTAATTTTACCTAAATAGCCCGGTCAATTTAGCCCAAAAAATAGGGGTAAGGTTACAATAATTCCGATACAGCTGAAAATTCGTACGAATGTTCGGAACACCATTATAAATGAACTGTGAAAAGTCCCCATACATCCCGTGCCTGGAAAAAATTTTATTCAAGGTCAAAAGTGGCAAAAATGGGTTTTTTGTGTTTTTCAGCCGAATGGTAAATTTTATCATAAAAATAGCTTAGACAATAATTGTAGATCGTGCAATTATCTATAATAATTGTCTCTATACTTTTTTCTGTAAGAGTCACCGTTTCCGAGATATAATCATTCAAAAAGTTGAAAAAACGGTGTTCTTCACAATATGCATAATAGACCGAGAGCTGGCTACGAAAATACCAACGTCATTTATTTAAGAAAATTTTCAACCTTAAACGATTGTGGCAATGTTGCAAATTAAGAAAGGGCAAGTCTGGCTGCTGGCCGGTGGTGCGTTTAGCGGGGGCTGTCAAGGTTTTAGAACCGAAATTTTTATGTACCCCTCCTCCCGTAAAAAATGTTCGTAAATATTATTGTTATTAGCAGAGAACATTTTAAATTTAATGCTCGAAAAATTTAAGTAATAAAATTAATTGTTGCTGCCGGCAATTTACAGTACATTCCATAGATACTGAGATTTTCGGCGACGTCTGGCACGGTGTTAGACCCGAGATTTTTGTCTGTCATTTCATATACAGATTATATTAAACACGTATACAATAAGCAAAAAATTTCAATTTTACAGAAATGACGTGAATGTTATTAAGTATTAAGCAGTTATACCCTGATCTGGCAATACTTTAGACCCCACCTACAGGTCTGGCAACATTTGCAAGTACTTTACAATATTATATAGTACACGCAAAAAAATTTTTAGCCGTACAGAAGTAGTAAGTGGCTAGGTATGGGGCGTCAAAACAAACCCCCACCACCGACCCGTCGGCGTCAAAACAAACCCCCACCACCGACCCGTCGGCGTCAAAACAAACCCCCACCACCGACCCCCCGCCGGCACCAGGGCGTGGCCAGACGGTCTGCCCACGTGACCTCGGAGCGCTCTGATTGGCTGACGTGTGAGGGGTGGGGTAACAAGGTAATTAAATGGCGCGTTCTGATTGGATACCCCATACCTAGCCAGCGTTCTGATTGGCCCTCCCCCCTGAGGTGTCTGGCTGCATTGAGGGGGTAGCACGTGGTGGAAGAGTAGGAGTCAAAAATGGCGGCTTCAAATGGAGCGTTTTGATTGGATACCCCATACCTAACCAGCGTCTGATTGGCTTCCCCCGCGACTAGGGTGTCTAGTGTTTAGTGACTTTTTTGGGTCTGCACGTGGTAGAAGACTACGAAGCAAAAATGGCGGATTCGAAATAGTAACTAAACGGCGCGTTCTGATTGGATACCCCATACCTAGCCAGCGTCTGATTGGCTCTCCCGCCTAAAGGATCCAGCGTCTTTTTGGGCCTGCACGTGGTGGACGACGCTAAGTCACGCGGAAAAATAGCGGAAGTGTCGACCAGCGCCATTTTGACGGGAGCACGTGGTAGACGACGCTAAACTAAAATAAGGATATAATGCTAAGATGCCGAAAATGGAAAGTGGAATTTCTATGTTTTCAGAGAATAGTTTTCATGATTAATGACCGTGTTCTTTTAGGACTCGGGTCTGGACAAAGAGTTTTCGAAACAATGAAATACGTGAGAGTTATTTTCTGGAGAAAGGAGAGGGTAAAACAGGAACGGTCAAGTTCGCTTTGTGACGTGATGCAACTATTTTAACGCAAAAGAAAAGGGAATGAATAAATAGTCGGGAGGGTTGAAGATACAAACAATGTTTATTACATAAAATAATACATTGATACGTGTGAATAAGTATTTTTTAATTATTCTTAAAAGTACACGCCTGAACATGACAGCATTCAGCGTGAGGTTTTACGCATGCGCTTTTATTATGAAGAAAAATGTTACGAAATAATTTTACAATCAAACGATCATTGCGCTCGCTATTGTCGCTAAACAGATTAAGAAACTGGCGGAGATTATAACCACTACACATGAAATATAAAAATACACAGCAGTATTGTCCGCAAGTTTGAGAGTGTATTCCTTGTAGCGTCACGGTGTTCCATCGATGCGTAGTGGAATTCCGACGAAGGCGTAAGAGAAATCTGGAGTCTAAAGGTGGTAGTCCGTAGCTATCGAAATACGTTCCTGCTCCTTGCTCGTCGATGTAGAAGGCGACCCAATGTTGCCCAGGTCGATCGTGATCGTCCGTGTTAGCGACGATGGCTGTCGACCTCGTCCACACCCTCGGCAATCTGTCGGCAGGATAGACGCCCGCATATCTGACACTGAGATGGTGTAACGCTTGTAAGATTTCTAGCGAGTTTATTTTTTGCACAGTGAGGTGGTGATCGTACGAGAGGAATTATTTGTATACTTTCGGAGTTTACCTTTTTCAGAGTTGTCGCACTAGTGTTCTTGGTTGGTGACGGACGTATCGGCAAGTTATTGAAGTTGTATTCTTTTCTTACACCCGCTATTGAATAATAGGTTTTTGCTACTTCTCCTTCCTCCTCTTTCTCTTCTGCCTCGTTATTTTTTTGCCACTGTTTTATTTTTATAACGATGTCACCGTCGGTTTTTTCACCTTCGTCGTCGTCGTCGCTTGTGACCAAATTTACGTAAGAGAAATTAGTATCGTAGCTCGAGTCGATGCTGTTGCTGCTACTACTGCTACTACTGCTGCTGCTGCTGCTGCTGATGCATTCGCTGTTGTCTCGCAAGACTAACCAGCGTTTCAATTTAAAAGCGTTACGTAACGCACAAGCAATTTTGTCCGTAGTCGAAACACGAAATCCGTGATGTGTGCAGCGTTGACTGTACTCTCGGGCCTCCGGTAAACTTTTGAACGGTGGAGAAATTTCTTCCAGATTATATATGTTTCTGGAAAGTAGTTGACTCAAGTAACGAGCCTTTTCCACGCCTCTGCAGTAGATGTAACGCACTTGTCGCGTAATTTCTCGTAGATGTAGGGTGAAACATTTGAGATCGGTTTCACCATCGAACCACTCGATTCCATGATAATTTCGCGAAAGCCAGTTATTCTGTCGCCTTGTCTTTTCGGGTAGATCGACAAATGGAAAGGGTGGCGACATAATCCAGTGTCCGGTGATTGCCGCGTTAATCGCGACAACTGCGACTTCTTTCGGAATAAACTTTCCGTTGACATCACGGAAACCTTGTATATCGATGGCCAGATCCATAGTTTAAAATGCACTCTCTATTTTTTCAAGCGAAGCGTCGACGTTCGTGTCTCGAGTGAAACTGAATCTCTCTCTCTTTTTGCAGGATTTTACGCAGGAAAATGGTGATGAGTAAAATATGTAGTGGTGGTGGGGGGGTGAAAAATAAAGTATGTGAAATATTATTTGACGACATTTGTCTTTTATCCGGCAAAGTCGACGATAATTTGTCGAGAGGAGTCGATTTCTAGAACATTATCGAACTCGGCGTAAACGATACAATTAACGGTTGTGGTAAGTGCTTTTTCAAATCGCACTTCTAATCGTAAACTGCCATGTTTCACAAGATTCCAATGGCCGGCACAATTGGCGGATAAGTCGGGTGTAAGATCAAAGGCGAAAAGTGTAAATCCTTCGGCGTAATCTTCTCTGCTTATAGAATTACCCTCGTTCAAAAAGTGTATGCCGGTTCCCGAAAAGAGAGTGTGATAAGCTTCGACGTAGAGTGGCTCGTCTCTCGAGAAGCTCGGCTGTAACGGTCTACTGGGAATTTGTATACCGTCGGCGTACAGCGAAAAGAAATTTATACCATAGTTTTTGAAATTAAACGGGTTTAATTTTCTATCGCCATTAAACGCCCTGTTATCGACAAAACCGACTATTATGCGTTTCGGCAGTTGACCGAGTATTACATTGTCTATCGATTCTCCTACGAGACCGGCGTGAATCGTAAATGTTTTAACTTCGACTCTCGTAAGGGGATATTTGGCGGTAGTTTTGCTCAACATTCTCGCATGCGCGAGTAAAATGCCAGGGCTTATTTTTGCTCTTCTCACGAGCAGACTGGCGTCTAGAATGCGTATTTTCGATGTCGAAGTATTTTCCATAAGGCAAAACGCATCTTTCGAGCGAACGAGTCTCATTCTAACTTCCACACCGTTAATTAAAAATTTATCTTGATTGAAAACGTCGCAATGAAGGTGACCTATGAGATCTAGCGCATGTCCCTCGTGAATGTAACGAGCGCGTCTCACGAGAGCTGGATTTGGTGTTTCTGAATCTACGAGTGCGTCCATGAGTCCGGGGGTATCCATGTCCCACAGACAAGAGGTCAGATGGGAAGTTTTTGCGGGTGAAGAATAATTTAACAACGCCTCTATGTACGCGCGGTACGCGTAGGCGTTGTTTGGAGGCGAGACGAGCTTTTGATTGAAATATACGTCGATTTGATTGAACATGGAGTGTAGTAAATGATTTACAGGGCCTACTTTGTACGCAATTCCGCCTGGTGCGGGTGTTCGTTCGTCGCCACCGCCGCCTGCTAGGGGAGTAGTTTCTACGCGTATGCGAAGACTCAACATGGTGTGCGTGAGGTCCAGGTAGTCTTCTCCGTGACCGGGTATGACGAATTCTATAGGCGCGTCGTCCCCGAGGGAAGTTATGGGCTTGTAATAGATCCATTGCGAGCTCTCGATACTAGTTTGAGTGGGCGGCAATGAGAAGAAATCGAGTTCGCTTTTTAAACACTCGCTCGAGTGCGTGTGAAGAAAAGACATGCTTATCCTCCTCCTCCGCTCCTTGAATTCTTGCTTCGTGTGCGCGCGCGACTATTAAGAGAATATGTCGGATACGCTGCGTTTCTTGACGCTGACTCGACGACGACGACGTTGTCTCGTAATAGCGGTAGATGACTTTCTGTTTACAGCACGAGTCTTCTTCTTCTTCGATGATTTTTTGATCGTTATTCTCTTCCTCTGCTTGCTCTTTGACGATTTTCTTTTGTCTGTTTGACGACGACGCTTACGAACTGCGACGCGACTGACGTGGTTGCCAAAGGGAAACTGAAACGTAGGATTTTTTGCGGATACTTTATATCCCGATCCCTTCATCATGCCGCTTATCTTCTCCTGGGCTTTTCTTTTAAGATTTCCACTTGATTCTTTGAAGCGAGTTTTTAGCGCCTCCTTCAACGGTGTATTATTTTCGACATCTTCCATCACATTGATACCCGCGCGTAAAGCTTCTTTACCGACCGCTCGCGCGCCTCTACTTAGATAAGGCAGCACCTTTCTGAATAATCCTCCGAGAAAACTACCGATTCCGTGACCTCGTTGATAGGGTGCTCCGACAAAAACTCGTGGAATTCCTCCGCCTCGTCCACTCTGATGTGAATCGTAATATTCGTAGTCCATGGCTCTGAATTTAGTTTTTATTTTTTTTCTCGACGATGAAACTTGTTACTGAAAACGTCTAAAGTGCAATGTCACCGTCAGCGTCCCGGATTCGAATGGTATATTTTTTCCGAGTTGATCTTCTATATCTATTTCAATCGTGCGGAAATTTGTTTGGCGTAATGGAATATAATGCAGCGGGGAGAAATGTTTCACTTGATTCGTTCCGTAAGCGTCCACGTGATTATAGCGGTATGTCTCGACCAGCACTATTCGGAGAAGAGGTGTTTGCGCGTCACCTGTTATAAGGCTCGCAAATATCGCAATAAACGAACATTTTATCTGGAATACCGCGCTGCAAACTGCAAGGTTCACGACTATAGAAATCTGTTAGGCGCGCATCACCAGTATTTTCGGTAATATGGCCAAGTTTAATATATTTTGCAGTAAACGCTTGGTTGGAAAAAGGACAAATTGCGTAGCGTCTGACAAAAAATTCGCCGTATTCGGGATTATCGAGAAGAACATGACCTAAACCGAGTATTTGTAGAAGAGTATCGGAAAGATTCATATGATGTATCAGATTGCATTCACTTGCGTTACAAGTAATACCGATGTGGATTTTTCCTCCAGTCTTCTCTTGTTGATCTAAATAAAGTGCGAGTCAGCTTGTTTGCATGCTTCATTAATCGCTGAGATAAGTTCTCCGGTATTTTTTCGTAAAGTCCGAACGAAATGTGCTTTTTTTCGCCACCAGTACTTTATCTTCTTCTTCTTCCTGTTTAGTATCGTAGAAGAACATTACAGTTTCCTTATAGCGCAAGTGTAAAAGAGTGCTGGGAAATTGAATCTCGCTAAGCGCCACTTCCCATTCTCCGTGTAAGTGTACAGTTTGAGATAATTCCGTAACGAATGACGAGGTTCTATTTTCTGGGAAATAGCGCATGCTGCTATTGCTCGGAAGAACCATGAGAAATTGGTCGTCCCTCATCTTGAAGAGAAGTTAAATTCGAAGCGGGGATCCAAGAGTCGAACTTGCTGGGATAACCGCGCCAGCTAACTAACACCTGTTTATTAGCGCCGCGTCCCCTGGTTTTTATCACGCGATCGACGATAAACTCTTCTTCCTGGAAGTTTTTCTCTACCCTAATTCCTGCTCGTAAAAAATTCCGTCTATGACTTCATCCGCTAAATCGCACAATTCGTACACGCGTGGTTTTCGCCACTCGAGAACGCGGTGAATTCGAAATATCTCTTCACTCCACCTCGCCTCGTATCCTTTCTCGAAGGTAGCTTTTGTTCTACTGACGCGAACGAAGTCTCCGACGCTGTATTTAGCTTTTCGTGCGCGTTTCATCTTTTCGCTCGTCCTCCATCGACGAATTATATTTTCGCGCGCGACACGAGCGTTTTCTCTTGTAACGACAGCCGGCTGCATTCTAATGGAGGAATGACGGGAGTGATTGTAAGCGCTTACGATATCCTGCAAAACATCGACGTAGCGCCGTGTATTTTTATGCGTAAAATAGCGCCACATTCGTTCCTTCAACGTTCTGTTGAAGCGCTCGACGACGGCAGCTTTGACATCCGGATTACGGGTTACGCGAAAACGAATGTCGTTTTCTTCCAGAAACTTTTGCAACGGACGCCCGATAAATTCTTTACCCTTGTCCGATTGTAGGTATACCGGTACGCGCCCGTTGCTTTTCGAGAGCACGCGCTGAAAAGCCGTCGTCACGTGATTACTCGTTTTGTCTCGTAGCGGTTCTACCCAGGCATATTTACTAAGTACGTCTATAATCACCAGAAGATACGAATATCCGTCGTTGTAACTTTTGAGATTCGGAGCTCGATCAAATCGGCCTCCCACAGATCGTCGATATTCGTCACGGTGTAATGCAACCGTGGAAATTTTCTGCGCGATGGACGATGCAACGTGTAAGCGTCTTGCGTTTCGAGCCAGCGCGTGACTTCGTTACGGGAGAAATTCGGTTTAGCGGCGCGAGTCAGATTATCCGTTGCCGAATAGCCAGCGTAATGTCGCGGATCGTAGTAGAATTTTTCAAGTTCCGTCATTTCTGTTTACTCCAATCGAGTAAGCGTTTTTTCTTCGCCTGCTGCGAATCCACGCTACTTTCGGTGTCTCTTTCGGTGTGGAACTCCTGGGAGGTTGAAATGTCGAGATATTCGAAGAAGTAGCGGATAATAATACCTTATTCGCACCAGTACCGGGGGGACGTTTAAGACGCGAAGTAATCGTGCGAACTGAAGTCTACCCGCTGCTTTCACGGTTTTTTCTTTCGCGCATAGCCTCGTTTATCAGGTCGTCGATATTCGAATCTTTTATAACGCTGCCGTCTATAGTCACGACTCCATCTTCGTTCCAGCTAATTCTACTCGGAACTGCTTTCTCGAACAAATACCTTAACAGCAAACGAGCATTCGGACGATAAGTTTTCGGCACACTATCCAGTATTCTTTTAGTGCTTTTCGACATATCAAAATTACGATCGTTCGACGCGACGGCAGTGGCGGCGGCGGCTGCCGCGACGTCATTTTTCGCCATAATACCGTTAGAGTGTAAAGTCGATTCGAGATCGCGCGTTGTCGTCGTTTCGTAGTCACCGTCGTCGTCGTTGTCGTCACGGACCACGTGAATATCGCTATCCACATTTTCGTCTTTTTCATCGTTGCGCGCGTCCCGATTTCGCTTTCGCGCTACACGAACAAAGTGAAGATATCTGCCAAAGTGCCTCTTTATATTTTTTCATTTCTCACCGACGTCGAGTGGCAAGGGCGAATTAAGAATGCGACCCATCTCCTCATCGAGTCGCGATAGAGGTGTCCCGGGTGTACGCACGGTAATATTTGCGTTCTCAGAATTTTCGCTGTTTTCCATCGTTCGTTCGCTACCGACGGCAAACGCAGTGGGGGGGAGCGTTTTGTTGCGATAATTGACGCTGCATTCTTTCGAGATTTTCCGTAGGTGATCAAAACCATCTTCTTTGCCCTTTCCATAACGCGCCCTTTTAATCTCTACCGCCGATAATCCGGCGACAGTAAGGCAGTTAATATAGGTCCCGATAATATAGGATAAGAATCCACCTCGTTGTACCAATAGCTTTCTTTTAGCCTTCAACATTACAGCATTTTGACGACGGATGCGACGCAGTGTCGCTTTGTATTTGCTCAATCGATTTTTTTCCACCTCGCTCGAGCGGCACGTTACCTTTGAGCGTGTTGAAACACGCATCGCCGATACAACCGTATTAATTTATCGTCTGCGGTCCGTAAGAAGTGGCGCGTTGATTTTGTTCAAATACAGCAACGTTCGAGAAGACAGATATTTTTCTTTCCGATCGAACGTCTGGCGTTTTTTGTCGCTCTGTCTGATTTCGCGTTATTTTCCTCCTTTTCCATCGCGAGATGGAACTGACACGACTGACCAGCGCGAGCGCTAGTGCGCGTCTTTTATACGTAACCGTTGGAAAATGATCTACGCGGTACGTAGACGAAATGTGCCGTATCGTCGGGAAAGATGCACGTTCGAAACGATATTCGTCCGGAGTTGATTGTTTCAGATCGAGTAGTAGATAGCCGTGCGGCCTCGACGTGGCGTCGTAGTATGCCTCTTCTAGAAACTTTGGATCGTTGGGAAAGGACTTGACGCGCTAAATGACGAATTTGCCGCACGATCGCGAGGATTTTTGAAAACTACGATATAATTTGCGTTGAGCGATATCTCGCGTTGCCCGGTCCCTGAGTGAAAAAGATTTTGCGAGATGAGAATACGCTGAGATTCTTATGATGACTGCCTTTGGTAAAGAGATCCACGATCGTGTCGCTCGATGACGATTCTCTCATAAGATCGTCGATTATCACCAATTTAGGGGAAAGCGGAATCGGCTGACTAATCTTCCGGACGTGGCAATCCCTCGCGAAATTCAATTATATTTTTCTTCGGCAGCACTGCTTCCTCACGCGCGTCGTATTGTAATTGACGATAAGCCTCCTGCCACTCCGCGTACTAAAACAAAACTCTCTCGAAACGTACGTCGGACATGTGATATAATTGTCGGAGAAAGGTTTTTCACGAAGATCGTCTTCCCGCAACCGGTGTGGTCCACACACGATCGACGTCCAGAGATGTTTCCAGCGCACGTCCATTCGCGAAATGGAATTGACTCGAATTCGTGCGTGACTTCAAAAGAAATAATTTGTGGAGGAGAGGGGGCGGGAGGGAGGAAAAAGCTAATAACAACGGCGGCGGCGGCGGCGA
>JASTWK010001216.1:0-44611 GCA_030770225.1 Temnothorax unifasciatus
TAGAACTGTCAGGTATGCCTTGCTGCAGGCCTGTGAGATGATAAACTGCGCAGTTATTTTGACCTGTGCAGGCGACCGGAGCAAATACGAAAATTCATTCGATATGCCTGCGCCGGATGGCCTGCGCAGCAAACCGGAGCATGTTTACCACCAAAGAGGTACTCTTACGTTTCACACACTTTTTTGCTAATAATAAGCCGACTATCGCTAAAGCGTCGTCTGTCGATGCCATGGTCAGCGTGAATACTGACAGGTTTACCGGAACGTGTGGGTACACTATGGGCATCCGGTAGCCTGCACAGGCGTGCCTGCGCAGGCATACCTGACAGTCTACCGTAACATGTGTAGCCGGTTTTAATGACGTTAATAAGATGTCATTTGACATTATTTTGCTACTTAATGTATTATATTTCAACAATATATTGCAGAAATATTACTGTAATATTTCAATATTATTTAAAAACGTGTAATACATCAGTAATATTTCTGTAATATTTTATTGTAATATGTAATATTTCGACTATATTGCCATATTACTGCAATATTTCTGTAATATTACGTGCTATGTGGGATATTACCCTTCTTCGAGCGCGTGAGAGGTCCTGTGTCATGGGCTAGTTGTGCCCATAGTGTAAGTAATAGAAATCTCGTCATCGACGGTCCCTTAATGGTTTCTGATCAAATTTGACTTTAAAACAGATATCGCAATCTTCGACACAAGACTTTACGTAACATGCTGCATTCTTGTGACATGCCTGGCCAGTAGTAATTTGGTCTTATGCGATTATACGTATTGTCTCTATCTAGATGACCTGCCTGTGGAGTTGCGTGGTTTTCACGCAGGACGTTTGGAACTTCGTCTGGCCTGATTACTTTTTTTCCGGGTTTTCGTCCGTCCATCAACATTTTAGCATAGTATGGTCTGTAATATTAAAGTTCGTCGTTTTCGATCTTCCACTCTGGAAATCTATCCGGTTGTTTACTCACGAGTTTGCGTTTGGTCTCGTACCATCTTGATCGCAAATAGTTGTTAATTGCATTCGGTTCTGGGTTATCTCTTTAATAACTTTCTCTTACTCGAGTGGATCGACGTCGACCGTCGTACATACGCGAAAGTGTATCCGGTGCTTCATTTGTCGTTCCGCGCTTATATTCGACTGTCATATTATGTTGTAAGAGATAGATCATCTTGCAAGACGATCTATAGGGTTTTTTAATCCATGTAGCCACTGTAGCGTTTTATCATCAGTGACAAGTTTAAAGGGCATAGCTTCTAAATAACAACGTAATTTCTTAACTTCCCAAACGATCGCTAAGCACTCTTTTTCGGTGGTTGTATAGTGCAATTCCGCGCTCCTTAACGGCCGGGTCAAGACTTCTATCAAATTTTTTTTCTTAGTGTCGGGATCTTGCTGTACTAGGATCGCGCTTACCCGGAGTCGCTGGCATCTGTATACAAATAAACGGTTGACCCGGTCACAGTATAAGGATATACAGTAGGAACAAGCATGTAGGAACAAACCTTTGATCTTTTTCAGCTGACTTTTCAGGGTCCACCATATTCTTGGGCTGCTAGTACCGTATCAATAGTATTAGGAACCTCTGTCATTAATGAATCTTTTTAACTTTTACAAATTATAATAAAATAAATGGATATGTAAAGGATAGATAAATAAATTATATCTTATAATAACTCATTATAGTGTGTAAAATAACTATCATTACTATATAAAATGTTATTTAAAGTTTAAAATAAAGTAATAAAATTTATAAAATTATAATATAATAATTATACAATTTATATAATTACAAAATTTAAAACATTTTATTATTATAAAATTAAAATAAAATTATTTAAAATTTTAAACAAAAATAATTATATTTAAAAAAAAAACTGAAAATTTTTAGAACTACATGTTATCTGTAATCACAAATTTACTTGTAAACAATAAAAATCTTATTTAATATATATGTAATTTTCTTAAAAAAAAAAAAAAAATGTTTACACATTTGTTAGCGAAATAAGCAAAATCTTTATTAATATAAGAATTTGGTACACAAAATTACAAAAAATTGTTTTTATTCTGTTGTCTATAACTTTGTTTTAAAATTCACTGCTAGTGCTGAAAATCTATAGTATATGTTATGTGTACTACAGATTTTCAGCGCTGACAGTAAATTCTGGAACACAGCTTACATTAAATATTCTATATTACTTGTTTTGCCAAATAAGTAATTTATTTTTCACAACACCTCCACGGAAAGTTCGACTTTCCATGCCTGTAGAGAAAGGCGAAAGCGGCCAATTTCACGCCAGGGCGGCATAGCGGGCGGAAAGTAACCACTTTCCTCCCTAGGAAGAAAGTAACAACTTTCCTCCCTGTTTAGCGGGTGGAAAGTAATCACTTTCCGGCACTTTCCGCCCTAGGGAGGAAAGTAACCACTTTCCGCCCTAGGGAAGAAAGTAAGCCCTGGCTTGAAATTGACCACTCTCGCCTCTCTCTAGGCATGGAAGTCGAACTTTCCGTAAAGGTATTGTGAAAAATATCGTGTGCACCCCGGGGCGAAAGCTTTTTCAGACTCGTGTGATTTGCCGCCCGAGCCGAAGGCGAGGCCGAGCAAAGCCGAAGGCGTCTGAAAAACGCTATTTTTGCCCCTTGGTGCACAATATACTATTTACTGCTCCTACACTGAAAAAAATAATTATTTTTTTCAAAAAAAATTTTGTTGATTTAATAAAACCGGAAGATTGTATGTTGCCAAGCAGATGATTTGATTGGCTTAACAAAATATTTTGTTCTTTTTGTTCTTTTGACTATTTTGTTTGTTGACTATATTGATTTGTTCTTTTTAACTAAATATTTTATACTATCAATTATACATAATATAACATTAACTAAATATTTCTTTGAATAAATTTACTATTTTTAAAAACGTTAATGTTCTTGGTTCAACAAAATTATTTTATTGAGTTAACAAAATTGATCATTAACTTAAAAAAATGATTTTGTATGATACCATTTTTACAGAATTCAATTATTTTATTTTGTTCAAATAATAGACGTGTACTTAATTCAATAAAATAAATAATTGGATCAATAAATTAAAAAATCAACAAATTGTTTTGTTGATTCAATAAAACCGGAAGATTGTATGTTGCCAAGCAAATTTGTTTTGTTGATTCAACAGAATTTTTCCCTCAGTGTAGCTTTGAAGTTTCCATTGATAAATTTCAAAGTAAAATATAATCTTATACGTGTAAATAAATGTAGGGAAGACCGGGGCTAAACCGCCAGTTTTTTTTGGTGCCGATTTTTAGCAACAAAATAAATAATTTTAGTTAAATGTGGTATACCATTGTAAAGAGTGAACCTTTAGCTAACAAAATTTATATAGGAAATTTTTATCTATGTTGCTTTGTTTAACCGGTATAGAGCAAAAATGATAACGGTGCAAAAATTGAAATCTTAAAAATGCCGGGGTTGAACCGCCACCCCCCCGGGGTTAATCCGCCACACTGCATTTTTAATACATATCCTACATTTAATCCTGAAAAATGATAGGATACATTTTAATAATTGTTTAAAAAAAATATATATAAATTTATTAAAAATTTGTATGCGAAATTTTTTTTTACTTATTCCACAAAACAATTTAGGCAGGTAAATACAAATCCTGACAAGTAGAGCACGCATGTGTTGTGTGTCCTACGCTCGCACGCAATGCACTGTTTCTCATGTGCTCTGTTTATTGTCAACTTCTCTGAGCACACGCAGCACGTATTATCCAAGTCTTCATCAGAATCCGACCGCTGCTGCTTCCTTGATTTCGATTTGCGCCCACTGCTCGTCGAAGGCTGCGGTTTCTGTTTGTGTGGCATTGTTTTATTTTATCTTTCTCACCGCAAGAATTGCTTTCTTGAGTTGCTCCTTGTCGACGGCGTCCTCGCGCCGATTCCTCGACGCGCCGACACGTCGTCGGAATCGCTCCGTCAGGACCCAGGGAATCTGTGATTTACGTCGCTTTGTACGGAGCGACGACGACGACGACCACCACGACCACCACGACCACCATGACCACCACGACCACCACGACCACCACGACCACCACGACCACCACGACCACCACAACCACCGACACCACCACCGACACCACCACCGACACCACCACCGACACCACCACCGACACCACCACCGACACCACCACCGACACCACCACCGACACCACCACCACTACAACGGCGGCGACAATGACGCTGAGACGATGCGGCGAACACTGGACGATGCGGTCACACGCGCGACTGTCACTGACACAACGACCAACAACGTCGATCTATCGCGGCCGGGACAATCTACCGCGCGCGCGGCATGTCAACTCTCACGCGGAAATCGCGGGATCTCAGAGCTGTGCCGTGCCTCGCCGACGTGCCGTGAGTGCGAGCGATCTCGAAAACAACAGTCCGCCATCTTTTCGGTCGGCCAAAACACCCGTTTTTGCGACGATACGTGCGTACCATTTCCCTCCTATACAAACTGACGCTTGTGCAAGGGAAGACAGAATCACGCTCGAGAGAAACCAAACCTGAAATCGCCGTGAGCTGAAGTCGTGCGCCCGGCGCGCCACAGTGACGAGACTGGCGGACCAGCCCCGGGTGCTTACTGGCGGATAAGCCCCAAACATAAGTTTCAGGTTTGATCGCCCACGAAATATTAGACATCAACGATAATGAAAAAACTACACTGGATTCGTGTTCAGCATGCATTACTCTTTATAATCACGTACCTCGAGATTTGGAGAGCAAATATTATTGCAGATATTACAATATTTCCACGCGCAGAAAATTTCACTTTCACCTTCCGAAAACACGTTTGCCCTCGTAAAAATCATAACACGGCAGGTAACCTGCCAAAACTCCGTTGGTCACATGGGTACCATAAGCAGCGTTTACAATGTTAATAGCGAGTTCGCACAATATACAGGTTCCGAGATATTTGATTTGGCGGTTCAACCCCACTGGCGGTTCAGCTCCGGTCTTCCCTGTTATACGGAAAATTTTTACATGGATGTTTAAAATTAATTTTTTTATACTCTACCACAAAGTTGTTTACAACATTATTTTGTATAACAAATTCTTCGATACTTTCAAAAAATATTCTGTTTATTTGACTAACAAAAAATGTAGAAAAGTTTCAGCTGGCATATACAATGACCCAAATGGTGCATCTGTGTTACCAGTGTACAATACGTATGATTGTAGGCTTTAAAATGAGAATATAATGTTCTATCATCAACATGCTGTTGATTTGTAGCATATGAAGTACAAACATCACAAGTATGTTTTGCAAGACATTTTTTTATTAAAAAATCGCATATATACTGAATTGAATTTTGTTCCAAAGTATCACATTCTTGATAATCTTTACTATGTACAGGTAAATCTTCTGGTAACACGTCAATAATTTCTGTTTCTTCATACGATTGATGAAAATTGCGAAATTGTAAAAGTGTTTCACTGAAATCTGCAGCACAATTTTTACCTCCATTATGAAATAGTTTCGTACAGAACAATTTTTTGAATGATCTAATAAACTGAATAGGTGTTGGATTTACACAATTTCCATTTTGTTGTCGTAAGTAGCCAAAAGTATTTTCAAGAGCATCTTGATTGATTCTGCGAGTTAAAAGGAATTGATAATTCTTTTGATGCAAGAAATCCCCATAACAGCATGATAGCGTTTATTGTTATTTTCCAATCTTGAATCGACTTTTTAGAATGAGTTATATCTTTACCAGTTTTCTTGTTTTTAACTACTACATTGTCTAAAAAGTTTAAACATTCAAGCATCAAACTTTCTTGTTCTGGTGTACCTTTGTATGGTTTATTAAACTCTTTTTTTTTATCTTAATCCTGATGAATTAAGTATATCAAAAAGCTTATCGAATTTTTCTATAAATTTTACTGTTTCCATAGCTTTTTCAGGCAATTTTCCAAAATATATATAGGGTAGACCGGGGCACGTTGTCACACGGGGCACGTTGTCACATCGGCTTTATTTAAAAACTAATAAATCAGAGGACAACACCCGTTATTCCCAAAACGTGTTAGTGTATGCCCATCTTTGGTATGTTTACAGTGTTGAGATTGCTCCAGCTGTGTTGACGTAAAATCAATTTGAAAGTTTTTTGCGACCGTAAGTAAAATTTTATTGTCTAATATTCAATGTACTGGACATGAAGCTTATGTTTTTTCAGAATAGACCTTTATATTATCTTAAAGTATGTACTTTTACCTACCGCGTGCAATACCTAACCTTATGAATATCTCAAACGTGTCGGCCATGAGGCTGTTTGGAGTAAAAAAATGCCCTTGGGGCACGTTGTCACGAATTTTAATGTCATAGGTACAATTGGGATATGGTGCGCTCCTACAAACGGAAAACTGCGAGAGCCGCAGTAGTCGATCAAGAAGTACTTCGTCTTGCTGTTAAATGTGTATCAATAAGTTGCGCATTTAAGTGGAATTTTTGTATTTAGATTAAGACGAAAACTTCGTGCTTTTTGTACTTTTTTGAAATAAAATAAATGTTTCTGTGAAGGATTTTACTTTTTTACATTGCAGCGCACTATAATATATTGATATTTACGTTGAATTCAGTTTGGATAACATTTTGCATGCAATCACATTTGATGTGACAACGTGCCCCGTGACCGGGGCACGTTGTCACAAGCGACCTGTTGTTATTTATTGTTATGTAACAACTGTAGAGTAACAATCACACAAAATTCGATACTGTCCAATTGAAGCTGAGGGTTCACTCAAAATTTTGGCATATCAAAGTACTCTCAAATATTGAATGTAAAAAATACAAAAAATATTGAACAAAATGTGTGACAACGTGCCCCAGTCTACCCTACGTTGACATTGCAGAAAAAAGTGAATAACTAACTACTTGCGTAGCGTATTTTACTTTCATTTTTTCAAAGTTTGTTGGTTGTATATGAGCGTCAGTTAATTTAGGACATAATCGATTTGCCTTTGTTTTTTCATTATTATAAAAGTCTGATATATACTTCCAGGAAGTAAAATTGTTATCAAAACAGTATGAATGTAATAATAAATTGTTTCTGGTTGCTTTAACCAAATGACATGTATCATAAGCATAAAATACTTTTTGACTATCAACGAAAAAGAAAAGATTTTCGGGTGTAATTCTTAATAAATTACACAATGCAACGTTATTTTAACCCATATCACAAACAACTATACAAACTATTAAACCTATTTTTTTTAATTTTTTTATACATTTTAAAAGTGTAGATTTTTGTTAAGTACACAGTGCGTTTGAGTCTCGTATTGCCTCGGGCATACTAGCTGCGCGACCCGTCCCTGTTGCCCCCCAGTAGCTATGCGATCACGTGAGCAGGCCCGAGCTATCCCCACCATTATGTGACCAGAAGCTCGCTGGGACCCAACGAAGCAGCACGTGAAGCGCGGCCAGCGCAGGCCTAACAAATTATTTAGCTGTAATAAGAAGTGTTGTCGAAGAGTAATGAAGTGTAATTAAACGAAAAGACTCATTGTCTTGGCCACGCCCGTTCCCGAGAAGAACACCGGAGAGCACGCGTGGAAGGAGCTCAAGCCAGCTATTCTCTTTCGGCAAAAATAAGAAAGAGAAGGAAGGAGTTCTCTAACAATTTTAATATTTCAGTCGTACATGATGTACGCGGTAACAAATAGCTAATTGGCTGCTTCCAATTTTTATATATCCCACGAATTAAAAATACTGTCGCCGAAGAACAAAGTTCGAACAATCGTTGATCGCCTATGTCTGTAAAAGCATTTTATCTTTGCTTATATCATACTATAAGTGTGATTTTAAAGCCATCTTATTTAAACATAATCAGTCATGGCAGCCCCTCGTGAACGCTTGTCTCGAGTAGACTATCTCGGTAGCGGTTTCGGCTCCCTTCAACGCATTTTCTCCTCGGTCTTGCACGGCGTAACCGCTCCTCTTCTCTGCCCTTGTCTGCTGCTTCTTTCTCCATAGTTTGGCCGTCTTCTTCTCCTGGGCAATGTATTGTCTCGGAGTCGAAGAAAGGCAAACAAGTCTTAGCAATTGATCCACGTCCCTTTTGTGAATTAGTCCGGTGTCTATTTCTTTTACATTGTACGTACGTTCCTAGACATTTCTCAATCGTAGCCGTTGTCCACTTGGGGCCCGTAGCTCTATAAGTTCTCATCCGGACCTTTGTGTCCAACGGAATTTTTCGGATTCGCGAATAAGACTCAGTTTCATCTTCTGTTTCTTCATCCTTCGTTGGCCTTCTTTTGTCTAGCGCCGTTCTTAGTCTGCGTGCAAACATTTCTTCCGCCAGACTTTTTCCTGTTGAGGACGATGGCATAGTGTGCTGTTTTAGAAGAAATCGGGCTATTTTTACTTCCCAATCTCCGTCTGTTAATTTCTTTAGCGATTTTTTTGTAGTTTGTACCATCCTTTCCGCTTGTCCGTTTACCTGTGGGTTATATGCTGCGGTGTGCAACCATTTAATGCCGTTTTTCAAGTAGAAATCTTTTATCTCCGTAGAGGCAAATGCTGTGCCGTTGTCGCTCACGATAGTGTCTGGTACTCCGAATGTAGCGAAGAATTGTCGTAATTCTCGGATTACTACAGCTGAGCTCGGAGATGGGACTCTTTTTACCTCTAACCATTTCGTTGCTGCATTCACCGTAATAAGGAACGTTTGTCCTTCAATTGGACCTGCAAAATCAATATGCAGGCGACTCCATGGTTTCTTCGGTGGCTTCCATTGTTCCATAGGCGTTTTTGCAGGTGCAGATTGTACTTCCATACATGCTTTACAGTTCTTGACTAATAATTCGATGTTTGTATCAATTCGAGGCCACCATGCATACGACCGTGCCGCAGCTTTAGTGCCACAGATTCCGGTGATTTCCATGCAGATATTCAAGGACGATTTGTCTTAAATCTCCCGGTACGACTACTCGACTGCCCCATAATATACATTTCTTGTATAGTGACAGTTCTTGTCGTTTAGTCCAAAACTACTTAAATTCCGGTGTCACTTTGGCAGGCTAGCCTTTTCTTAGCCATTGTTTTACTTGGCGTAGAGTTGGATCAGATTTTGTCCGTTTAGCTATCTCTTGTACTGCAATTAGTTTTTTATGTGCGTTTTCAATCATCATCACTTCGCCGAAATTTTTCTCGTCTTCTTCGATGACATCGCCGAGGGGCAAACGTGATAAGATGTCAACATTTCCATTCTTCTTCCCCGGCCTATACACGAGATCGTAATCGTACGCGCTCAGTGTCGTCGCATATCTTTTTTGTTTGGGAGAAATAATTTCAGGCGTCGCTCTAGGAGGAATATTCCCAAGAGCGGCTTGTGATCCGTTACGAGCATAAACTTTCTACCTGCTATGTACTGGTAAAAGTGTCGTACTGTTTGTACCAGGGCGAGTGCTTCCCGATCCAGTTGCGAGTACCTCCTTTGTGTTTGGGGCATCATTTTTTAGAAGAATGCTACTGGATGTTCTTCTTCATCTTCTCCAATGTTGGCCAGAATTGCACCAATTCCAGTCGGCGATGCATCCGCGGCAACTATTATTGGTCTGTTTCATCGAAGTGGCACAAGATTGGTGCTGAAATTAATTGATTTTTTAGCTTAAGGAACGCCTCTTCGTGGACGGTTTTCCACGTCCACGGTGTGTTTTTATCTAATAATCGGTGAAGTGGTTCAGTGATTGTAGCTCTGTCTTTTAGAAATCTTCCGTAGAAGTTAATCCTCCTAGGAAAGTTTGTAGCTCTTTAACGCTTGTGGGCGCTGTCATTTTCTTTATAGCAGCGATCTTGCTTTTCATAAATTTTACGCCAAAATTACACTTTTCCAGGTTTATGCGGAGGTTTGCGTCTTCCAGTCGTTTGAGCACTTCGCGTAGTCTACTGTCATGCTCTTCTTTTGTTTTTCCTTGAATCATGATATTATCGAGGTAGATCACAATTCCTTCGATCCCTTGTAATCTTGATGCCATGACCTTCTGGAATATATTCGGAGCTATGTTAAGTTTATCGAGAAGTACATTTACGTTGAACAGTCCAAGCGGGGTACTAATCGTGAGTATCTTTGAAGTATCTTCGTCAACGTGTAACTGTTTATACGCGTTTCTTAAATCAATTTGTGAAAATAATTTTTCTCCGTTCAGCGAAACCATCGCCTCGGCAACAGTTGGCATGAGATATTCAGAGTCTCGAATATACAGATTTACCGTTATCTTGTAATCGCCTACAACTCTTATCTCTCCGTTAACCTTCTTGACGAACAATGCTGGCGTCGCCCAATCGGACTGATCCGTTGGAGACAGCATCTTTTGTTTCACCATCTTATGTAATGCTTCATTGACTGGTTCTATCAATCCAAATGGCAGTCGACGTGACTTGACAAATTTTGGGACGTATCCCGTCTTTAGCTCTATTTTTATAGGTTGACCGGCGTATTCCGACAAATCTCCACGAAGTACTCCTGGATAATCTTCAAGTAGCGATCCGTAGTTTGATAGTGAATCTTCAGTTTTGTGGATTCCCGTGACCTCGATGCCGAACGGTTCAAACCAGTTTGCACCGAATAGGTTCGGGCCGTGATCCTTCGCCGTTACTATCACGAGTAATTTCTTTTTAATACCCTTGTACACTACGTCTACCATTGTTATTCTTATCGTCTCGATCGCGCGTTTCCCCCACGCTTTCAATTTTGGGATGCGGGAGTAGGGATAATATGTGCTACCTAACTCGGGTGCTCCGAGGGGGGAGCGGGGCGGGGGGGGGGGGACTCGAGGGCGAGGGGGTCCGCGGAGGAGGGGGCAGGTGTCAGCGTTCTAGGGCGAGGGGGTCCGCGGAGGGGGGGGGGTGTCGGCGAGCGCGTCCAGACATGTTGTTTATTAAATATTTATAAACATATCATTGACAAGGGGTACCGCCACCGTTCGACCGAGGGGGGGGGGAGACGTTCGCGTTTTCGGCGCGGGGTATTACAAAGGCTAACGCGGGCGCCGTTCGTCTGCTGGAATTTTATCGATGAATATAAACAAAATAAGGAGTCAGATTGCGAGACACTCATATCTGCAATGATCCCACGCTTCTAGAACCGGCCGCCATTCAGTTACGACGCGTTCACGTTTTCGGCGCGCCGCGGGGATGGGGGTCCAACGATCACGTCGGTCCGCGTGACGTCACACGGCGCTCTCGCTCCCGTCCCCCGTTCGCGTTATCTCTTCCTCGCGCGCTTCTCGTTCGCGTTCTCTTTTCCTCGCGCGGTCTCACTCGCTCATGTCGCGCTTCTCGTTCGCGTTTTCTCTCCCTCGCGCGGATTTAACTTAATAATTATTCCTCGAGCGTTACTCTTTCGTTATTTAATAATTATTATTTAAATTATTATAATATAATAACTTAATAATTATTATTTAAAATATTATTATTACGAAATATACTTAATAATAGTGAAGGAAGCGGAAAAATGAATAATAAATGATATATATGGAATTAAGCATAAAAATATTTATTCATAAACTTGTTAAAATTTGTAAATTTACCACACTTCTTCTTGTTCAACGTCGAATTCGTTTTCGATTCCAAACAGTCTTCGCAATCCGAAGATGTCCTCGGATCCCAAAACGTCCCATATCTCCTCATTATATTCATAATCGATTCGTCTAAACCACTGCACCCAACGCAAGTTCTGTATATTTATAAAGCCACGTATCTGGATCTCATCCATATGTATAAAATTGGGCTGAAAAAAATTTTTTTTAATTAAATAAGTACCATTTGCTTCGCCAGATAATAATTAACACAATTAAGAATTAATTTTTTTTTAATTTAAAAAAAATTCAAAAAAATTTAAAAATTTATGAAAAAAATATTTATGCACCTGAACGTGAGGGATCCGAATCCTCACCATATTGAAAAGTTGGATCTCGTGCACCGGCACGTTATCGACCCATATCCACTACAAGATAAAAAAATAGTTAATTCTATTTTATTTTTATACAGTTATGTGGATTGTTGCTTGCGTGCCGCCCGGTATGCTTTTCAAAAAATGTTATGCCCAGGCCGACGTTGAGTCCGTGACTCTTCGGATTTCTCTCTCACACTTATTCGCACTCGCGCACTCACGAAAATAACGACTCGTTTATTAAAAGGCCGCTCGCTGCACGCTTCAGCTTGGAGTTCGAAAAGCATACGACACGCACGCACGCACGCAACGGTATTAAGTATACATACTCCTACAGCGGGGTGAACAATTTCTATAAAATTTTCGATTCTATGAAATCTTTCCATTTCTTCCTCTTCTTATATTTTTTGCTCCACTCGCGAACGTTCACTACTGACAGTACTGACTGACTGACTGACTGCAGAAGACCGAACCAGAGCTCAGAAAAGTAATTAAGATAAAATATGTTTAGCATTACAATAATAGCGAGCAAGGATTCGTTGGAGCATTGACACCACATAGGCGAGCGACACCGGAGCATCGCTTCATTCAGTTTACGATATACGATACCCAGTGAACACAGTAATATAGCAGCAATGCAACGGCAATGTAACCGAATATAACAGGTTAAACACAAAATTTTACACACTTATTGTAGTCATTTTTAAGTATAATTTCAAATTATTTGAAATGCTCCTGGACGTCGGCTATAGCGGCCGTAAACATCATTATTTTTAAACAAAAAAATTTGAAATTATACTTAAAAGTGACTACAATAAGTGTGAAAAATTTTATGTTTATAAATTAAAATGCCTTTCCAGGATAAATGCTTAAAAAATCGCTTTTTTTGCCTCCTAAGTGGATATAACCCCTTAAGGCGAACTAAAAGGCCTCTGCACAATATTAAACCTTTCAAACAAAATATATATATTTAAAAACAATTAAAAATTTATGATGAAAAGCGCAGACCATTATTAGCTCTAGCAAAATAAAACGATGCAGGGTTTAAGAGCCCGGGCACATAGAACAACGTAAGCAGTAAGCAAATCAACAGTCTTATATTGTATATGTTATTCCGTTACACCCCATTAATATTACCAGAATATTACTAGTTATACTAACATTGATACAAGCGTGTTACGTAACAATTACACAATTTTTGTTACATATCTGTAACGCCAAAAAGATATATAACAGTTATATTACCTGCATATAACAATGTTAAATTGCATGTTACTTCCATGTTATGTAGCCCTTATATATCACAAGAATAACATTGTGATATTACATGTAACTTTCATGTTATATTGCCTTTATAAAATGTGTTCACTGGGTACTATAAATTTCAAGCGGCCTGAGTTCTATAGAACGTCGCATATACGGTTCTGATTCCACTTCGCGCTTCTTTCCTTTATAATATATAATTGGGAGAATTGAAAGATAATAAACTTTTTATCATATAAGCATTAATTTATTTATTATATCTCGCATCGTATACAATATTGTCTAAAGCATAAGCTAATAATTCGCAATCAATAGTCGAATTTTTTATCAAAAAAATCTTGCTGCGCAAGATTTCAGCTGCATCGCGTTTATCGGTTGTACAATTTCTTCCAAAAATGGTTACAAATTGTTTAAATTTTTCACTTACGCCATGAACATTTTGGCATAGTTGAAAATACACATTCTCGACGCAATGATCTAGTTCGAACAAGAAGAGTACGGTTGACGGTTTCATGTACAAGCTGGTGTCGCACGATGTTAATTTTACAATACCTGCGTCACGTATTTTTACGAGTTCTATAATCAAATCTTGAATCGACATCGATGAAGGTGCGGTTGACTGCAGGAGTCGTTCAATATCAGCACGTCTTTCAATTAGCGCTGTCGTATGAGCCAACACCATCTGATTTCCTCGGTTATCACCGAGAAGTAGGTCCACAAAGGACACAGGTCCCACGCTGATTCCAATATCCAAATTTTTATAAGCTGCTGGTGTTAAGGCGTATCGTCTGCCTAGTATATGAACCGCGCGACGCTCCAACAAAATGCTGTAGAAAAAATAATAATTACTTTCAAAATAATACAATTTATAATTTGCAATTTAAAAAAAAATATAAAACTTTATAATTTAAGAAGAAAAAACGAAAACTTACTTGTAAGACTTGTTCTCGTACGATGGAGTTTCATCATCATCACCATCGTGAATCGGTACGTAATAATTCATACGTCTACTGCCACTGTTACCCCGCCGTTGCTTCCTTCAACGGAATACATTCGATCGAGAGACATTTGTCCGTACCTTTTAATGCGTTGTATCGATATGTAGCGAGATCCAATACTAAAAAATAAAATATATTGGTATCATATCCTATTTACCCGTAATCTTAACAATTCATATTTATAATATTAAATTAATTTAATTACCTTCCAAATTTTTACATATCCTCGAAATTTTGAATAAAACATAGTCATTGACAGAGTCGCAGTCTCTTAATCGCAAGTGAGTTAAAAACCTGCAAAATTTTTTTATCAATCTTAACAAATGTGTAGCAGAAAATCCACTTGATGTTAAATCCAACTGTTTTAAATATTTACTTGTGGGTGCAAAAAAAAGATATATTATGGATGTGAGTAGAATTTTTACATTATATATTACATAAATTTAAACATTTTAATTTAAAGAAATTACGATCCCATGTTATTCTTCTGAGACGTTTATTTACTGCGTACATATAACTCAACGATCTCATATCTAGGTTTTTTAATATTTTTTTTAGAATTATTTCATCCTGCAAAGGTAAAAAATAAAATTTCAATACATGAGATTACATGTGGTGGCCGCGTGTACCCCTACTAAAGATAGCGCTACACTAATTAACCGCGTTTTCTCGCGAGCATTCGACCGCGCCGACTTAAGTAAACAAATTCGACAACAATATTTATTGTCCCGATCGACGCTCTCATCGACGATCTTGTCAGACGATATAAGCTATAGGCAGACATGTACATGTGGAGAGTCATATCATCGTGACCCGCAGAGAGTTACATGGTATTGTTGGGGACTCATATTCCACACATCCAACCATACACTACTACTCTCCACTACATATGTTATCCCCAAAATACATTTTGAGAGTGTCATAAAATGTATAATTTTTCGTTACCGATCTATTTGGAAACCGGTATCAGAAATTTTTTCAATTTTTCGGGAATTAATTTACCGAATTTTAAAGAATTGTATATGAAACAGGGGTAGAATTTCTTGAGGAATGCTATAAAGTGTATAATTTTTTGTTACCGATTTTTTTGGGAATCGGTATCCGAACTGGTAGTTAAAGGAATTTTTTTCGATTAAGGATATTGAACCACAAATAAAGCCGTTTGAAGAAAAACGACTCCCGGGCGAAGCCCGGGTAACCAGCTAGTAAGAGCATACAAGATAAACTTATAATAATATATAATTTTTAATTGCGGGATAATTATAATAAGTATTGCATGTAATGGATTGTGTTGATTTCATCTATCAATTTGGGAATGGTGCCACTGCGACAGGATGTCATATTAATAATAGAAGTTTAGCCGAAACAGCTAGAAATATAATTGGAACACCTACCAATTTTCCGAATTATGGAGATTTTTCGAAAACATTAGTCATGGTATGTATTTTCTGATGATATTATTACATGCACGGAGAGAATTTTTTGTTATATTTTACCCTTAAATTCACTACAAACTTGGGACAACTTGGCAACCAAGGAATTTATAAAATATACAAAAGACCTTTAAAAAAAAAACCAACGTGATAAAAATGCTCACTTGGATATACTCAATCTTCAAAAGAAATTTCTTGAATATTGTAGTATTTGTGAAAGGTATTATAATAATTGACTGTATGTAATATTCAATCTTTTTTTTTATTCTCTTAAGAGGGTATTCTTGTATAGAATGCTGTTTTTTGGAGGTGGTTTTTAGAATAGAATAAATTTAAAACTGTTCGAGGTTTCTTTCTGAAATTTTTCACACATATTTTTGTTGTTGTTTTAAAAACAAATTTTATGTGTCCAGCTCTTCAAAGTATTCTACATGGCTAGATGCTGTGCAATTGATATGAAAAATTTTATAAATATCCTTACCCTTGACAAGTAAAATGAATATTCTTCACAGCGATATATCTTCTAAGGATAAGAAATATCACAGGAATTATCATTTGGATAATACAAAGTATAATACAAGAGATGATATCAAACTGCTATCAGTAATTAAGGAGAAGTCACTCTGCAAGAATTTATCTGTACTTCTTGTAAGTACTCAAAATGTATTTTGGGGGATAACATATGTAGTGGAGAGTAGTAGTGTATGGTTGGATGTGTGGAATATGAGTCCCCAACAATACCATGCAACTCTCTGCGGGTCACGATGATATGACTCTCCACATGTACATGTCTGCCTATAGCTTATATCGTCTGACAAGATCGTCGATGAGAGCGTCGATCGGGACAATAAATATTGTTGTCGAATTTGTTTACTTAAGTCGGCGCGGTCAAGTGCTCGCGAGAAAACGCGGTTAATTAGTGTAGCGCTATCTTTGGTAGGGGTACACGCGGCCACCACATGTAATCTCATGTATTGAAATCTTATTTTTTATCTTTGCAGGATGAAATAATTCTAAAAAAAATATTAAGAAACCTAGATATGAGATCGTTGAGTTATATGTACGCAGTTGTAACGGCCTGACTTTATCGAACGCGGACGGGATTTCCGGATCAGGGGTTCGATGACAGGCCCAGAGACAATAATCAATTCGCAATGTACAGATATCGTTTATTATATTCATTCTAAATGCGGTGGTACACACAGACTCGGTATATTACAACGGTCGCCAGACCGGCGGAACTCGGCGTTACGCGCAAGCGCGGTGTATTGCAACGGCCGCCCGGTTGCGGCGGAACGCGGTGGATTACGACGGTCAGCAGTGCATCTGCACTCGGCTGGCTAGCGGACGGGTATCTTATCCCACGCGGGACTCGATCAATTCGCAGATCGCGGTATATTACATCGGTAAGAGCGGAACGCGGTACAGCAGTTCGTGGATTGCGGTATAATACAACGGTATTAGGACCGGAACGCGGGACGGAGACGTGAATCGCGGTATAATACAATGTGGATCGCGGTATAATACAATGGTAAGAGCGGAACGCGGTATAATACAACGGTAAGACCGGAACGCGGGACGGAGACGTGAATCGCGGTATAATACAATGTGGATCGCGGTATAATACAATGGTAAGCGCGGAACGCGGTACAGGGATGCGGTATCTGGTCGCCGGCGAGAACGGAACGCGTTGTATGCAATGGACGCGAGTGCACGTGCACTTCGTATCGGCGGGACGCGCGAATATTTAGGATGGCGGTGTTCCGGCGTTACGGTCGTGAGAACCCTCGCTGCGGGGCTGAGCACGCTCGACCGCGTCTGGCCGTAATCGTCGGAACGGAGGATGGCGTCGGGGACACTTGAGAACCCTTACTCGAGACCCACACTCTGGACCTCGGCTTGCGTGTCGCCCTAGGAGCTTAGGATAGGTGTTCGGTCGGAACGGTAGCGACGAGAAAGGTCCCGTCTCGTCGAGCGCGCCGGTTTATATATGCCGCTCGGTGCGGCGTGTTCGGCGGGAGGGGAGGCCGATCGTCAGGCGCGCCGCGCGGTGGCGGGAGCGGCGCGATTCCGTGCTCCCCCCGTCGGCGCTCGTCGGCGTCGCGCGGGAGGGCACCGGTGCGGCGGTTTCCCGCGCACACGGTGCGTTTTGAAGGTTTAAAAAATGTGGGCGCACCGCGCCCTGTCCTCGCCCGACGGAAGGTCGGTCGGGCGGCATCCGGCGGATGGTAGCCGGGGACGATGCCTTGGTGTGAGTGGCGCATCGTTACACAGTAAATAAACGTCTCAGAAGAATAACATGGGATCGTAGTCTCTTTAAATTAAAATGTTTAAATTTATGTAATATACAATGTAAAAATTCTACTCACATCCATAATATATCTTTTTTTGCACCCACAAGTAAATATTTAAAACAGTTGGATTTAACATCAAGTGGATTTTCTGCTACACATTTGTTAAGATTGATAAAAAAATTTTGCAGGTTTTTAACTCACTTGCGATTAAGAGACTGCGACTCTGTCAATGACTACGTTTTATTCAAAATTTCGAGGATATGTAAAAATTTGGAAGGTAATTAAATTAATTTAATATTATAAATATGAATTGTTAAGATTACGGGTAAATAGGATATGATACCAATATATTTTATTTTTTAGTATTGGATCTCGCTACATATCGATACAACGCATTAAAAGGTACGGACAAATGTCTCTCGATCGAATGTATTCCGTTGAAGGAAGCAACGGCGGGGTAACAGTGGCAGTAGACGTATGAATTATTACGTACCGATTCACGATGGTGATGATAATGAAACTCCATCGTACGAGAACAAGTCTAACAAGTAAGTTTTCGTTTTTTTCTTCTTAAATTATAAAGTTTTATTTTTTTTTAAATTGCAAATTATAAATTGTATTATTTTGAAAGTAATCATTATTTTTTCTACAGCATTTTATTGGAGCGTCGCGCGGTTCATACACTAGGCAGACGATACGCCTTGACACCAGCAGCTTATAAATATTTGGATATTGGAATCAGCGTGGGACCTGTGTCCTTTGTGGACCTACTTCTCGGTGATAACCGAGGAAATCAGATGGTGTTGGCTCATACGACGTGGACAGCGCTAATTGAAAGACGTGCTGATATTGAACGACTCCTGCAGTCAACCGCACCTTCATCGATGTCGATTCAAGATCTGATTATAGAACTCGTAAAAATACGTGACGCAGATATTGTAAAATTAACATCGTGCGACACCAGCGTTTACATGAAACCGTCAACCGTACTCTTCTTGTTCGAACTAGATCATTGCGTCGAGAATGTGTATTTTCAACTATGCCAAAATGTTCATGGCGTAAGTGAAAAATTTAAACAATTTGTAACCATTTTTGGAAGAAATTGTACAACCTGATAAACGCGATGCAGCTGAAATCTTGCGCAGCAAGATTTTTTGATAAAAAATTCGACTATTGATTGCGAATTATTAGCTTATGCTTTAGACAATATTGTATACGATGCGAGATATAATAAATAAATTAATGCTTATATGATAAAAAGTTTATTATCTTTCAATTCTCCCAATTATATATTATAAAGGAAAGAAGCGCGAAGTGGAATCAGAACCATATATGCGACGTTCTATAGAACTCAGGCCGCTTGAAATTTAAAGTATCGTATATCATAAACTGAATGAAGCGATGCTCCGGTGTCGCTCGCCTATGTGGTGTCAATGCTCCAACGAATCCTTGCTCGCTATTATTGTAATGCTAGACATATTTTATCTTAATTACTTTTCTGAGCTCTGGTTCGGTCTTCTGCAGTCAGTCAGTCAGTCAGTACTGTCAGTAGTGAACGTTCGCGAGTGGAGCAAAAAATATAAGAAGAGGAAGAAATGGAAAGATTTCATAGAATCGAAAATTTTATAGAAATTGTTCACCCCACTGTAGGAGTATGTATACTTAATACCGTTGCGTGCGTGCGTGCGTGTCGTATGCTTTTCGAACTCCAAGCTGAAGCGTGCAGCGAGCGGCTTTTTAATAAACGAATCGTTATTTTCGTGAGAGTGCGAGTGTGAATAAGTGTGAGAGAGAAATCCGAAGAGTCACGGACTCAACGTCGACCTGGGCATAACATTTTTTGAAAAGCATACCGGGCGGCACGCAAGCAACAATCTACATAACTGTATAAAAATAAAATAGAATTAACTATTTTTTTATCTTGTAGTGGATATGGGTCGATAACGTGCCGGTGCACGAGATCCAACTTTTCAATATGGTGAGGATTCGGATCCCTCACGTTCAGGTGTGCATAAATATTTTTTTCATAGATTTTTAAATTTTTTTGAATTTTTTTTTAAATTAAAAAAAATTTTTTTCAGCCCAATTTTATACATATGGATGAGATCCAGATACGTTGCTTTATAAATATACAGAACATGCGTTGGGTGCAGTGGTTTAGACGAATCGATTATGAATATAATGAGGAGATATGGAACGTTTTGGGATCCGAGGACATCGTCGGATTGCGAAGACTGTTTGGAATCGAAGACGAATTTGACGTTGAACAAGAAGAAGTGTGGTAAATTTACAAATTTTAACAAGTTTATGAATAAATATTTTTATGCTTAATTCCATATATATCATTTATTATTCATTTTTCCGCTTCCTTCACTATTATTAAGTATATTTCGTAATAATAATATTTTAAATAATAATTATTAAGTTATTATATTATAATAATTTAAATAATAATTATTAAGTTAAATCCGCGCGAGGGAGAGAAAACGCGAACGAGAAGCGCGACATGAGCGAGTGAGACCGCGCGAGGAAAAGAGAACGCGAACGAGAAGCACGCGAGGAAGAAATAACGCGAACGGGGGACGGGAGCGAGCGCGCCGTGTGACGTGACGCGGACCGACGTAATCGTTGGACCCCCATCCCCGCGGCGCGCCGAAAACGTGAACGCGTCGTAACCGAATGGCGGCTAGTTCTAGAAGCGTGGGATCATTGCAGATATGAGTGTCTCGCAATCTGACTCCTTATTTTGTTTATATTCATCAATAAAATTCCAGCAGACGAACGGCGCCCGCGTTAGCCTTTGTAATACCCCGCGCCGAAAACGCGAATGTCCCCCTCCCCCCTGGGTCGAACGGTGGCGGTACCCCTTGTCAATGATATGTTTATAAATATTTAATAAACAACATGTCTCGACGCGCTCGCCGACACCCCCCCCCCTCCGCGGACCCCCTCGCCCTAGAACGCTGACACCTGCCCCCTCCTCCGCGGACCCCCTCGCCCTCGAGTCTCCCTCTCCGCCCCGCTCCCCCCTCGGAGCACCCGAGTTAGGTAGCACATATTATCCCTACTTGCGGGTACTCCACGTGGGATGTGAATCGTCCCCAAATTTTCTTGTACGTTGACTCGTTAATTAAAAACTCATCTGCCCCGTTATTTACCTCCATATCTATTTCAATGTTGTTTAGTTTTACCTTGGTACTGCACAGTGGGCCGAGAAACTAGAAAAAGTGGCCAAAATTTGGTTGCAAAATTTCGACTAAGGAAGCATACTAACTTTATCTGCATAAGTCAAAGTACTGTTGATAAAAATTTTATATTAATTTGTTAATTATTTTTTCATTAACAAATGGTTTGAACTTAAAAATTTTCCTATAAGGACAATTATTTTTTCTTGAAGATTTTCATAATTTTGACCATATTACACAAATTTCAATATTTTCCTCTAATTTTTAAAAATGTTGTGTATGCATTTATTATATAAATATTCCTATAAACACGAGAATTAAAAAGTGTTATTGTTTTGGTCCATTGTATGTCTGCTTTATTGGATTTTATAGTATCATGTCGGATCAGCATAACACACCATAACACGCTCGATCAAGCCAAAAACGATTTCATAGCATTCCTTCCAATGTATACTTGAAGTTCAGTCGGCGACTTTTTTGCGCTTTCACGTATATCTTATAGGAATTCGTAAAATACATCGTAAAGCATGCGGTTTGTTTTCAAAATAAATATGTCGAAACTAACAAAAAGGGAAGTTCTTGACCAAATTCCCAGTGATTCTGAAAGACATTTGGGCGTTGATTACATTTTGACAAAGCTAAAAATTGATTCAAAAAATTTGAGAAAAGATGATTTAGATCGGTTAAAGGCCTGTGTGTCATCTTTGAGAACCAGATGCAATGAAAAATTCAACGCGGCTAGCAGAAAAGCTGATTGAAAAACTCAGCCTGGCTAAATTCTGAGTTTTATCTTCCAGAATTACGCATTGAAAACAATTTTGAAAACCTCGTTTGTAAATCGAGTGCTGGTCGACGACCTCTCGAATTTCAGAAAAAATCTGAACGATCTCAGCGGCGAGAGATTGCGAAGATAAGTACACAGAACGAACACGATCCGAACAAAATTATATTGGCTTGTAAACATGCAGCACGAAAATCTGGAGAAAAAGATTTGCATGCAGTTTTGAAAGAATTATCCAAAAATCCACATCGTCCGAGCAAAGTTAGAAAGTGCTGGACACGTCGACGTCTATAGAGAAGATAACTCCAAACGAAGCTTTATCTTTCTTATTGGACAATTCACTGACAAAAAATGTTTACATAAATATGCGTTTAGAAGCAAGGTTATGTATGCGGAACAGACATTTGGCCACCGTATAATAACGTTCGAGGAGCTAAAGCACAGTGCAGACCACCGAAAGAAGTAGTTATGATCAGCGAAACTATAGCTGAAGTTCCTCTTCAATCACTACTTAATCATACTGTACAGCGAATCGTGAACTTGCAAGAAGAAGTTATACATCAAAGTGTATGAACAACACTGATCTTGATGTCGTCTTTATTTGTTCCTGGGGATTCGACGGAAGTTCTGGTCATTCAGCTTATAAACAGCGATATCAAAACGAACAAGCAGAAGCTGTTAATGATGAGAATTCGTTCGTTACTACTCTCATTCCTCTGCGATTATCATCTTCTACTGGCATGATATTCTGGAATAATCGATCGACACAGTCTGCCAGGTTTTGTCGTCCACTGAAGTTAGAATATGTCAAAGAATCCAGCGATGTGATCATGAGACAAAAGCAACTGATAGAAGATTAGATAAATCAACTAAGGATTTTTGAAATTAGCTTGAATGATTATCGTATACAGGTACATTTTTCGTTGCATTTAATTCTAATAGACGGAAAAGTTCTCAATATCATTACGGGAACCAAATTGATGCAGACTTGCAATATGTCACGCAACGCCGAACAAATTCAACGACCTTTCCAATCGGTTAAAAGGCTTATTTTTATCTGATCCAAAATCACTCCAATATGGAATTAGTCCTCTGCATGCTTGGATACGACTTTTCGAGTGTTGTCTGCATATAGCATACCAAATCAACATAAAAAAGTGACAGATGAGAAGTAAAAGTGACAAAGCTGAGTTTGCAAGAACGAAAACAAGAAATTCAGACGATTCTTTGGGAAAAGTTAGGATTAAGAGTAGACAAACCAAAAGCAGGAGGCAGGAGCAGTGGCACTACCAATGACGGAAACACGGCACGTCGAGCTTTTGAATATCCCGATTCTTTTGCCAAATTATCTTGGGTTGGGCCGTCAGTTAGTGCGTAACTTCAAGATAATTTTAATTGCCTTTTCCTGCGAATTCCCAATTAATTCTATTCGTTTTGACACACTGTGCACATCTACAGCTCAGATTTATGTCGCTCACTACTCTTGGTATCCTATGCCTTCGACACTGCATAAAATCCTAATCCATGCTCCTGAAATCATAAACTTTTGTATGCTTCCTGTGGGAATGCTTTGTGAGGAGGCCAGAAATAAAGATTATAAAAAGTACAGGGACCATTATAGCAGAAAGCACAGTCGTAAATCAAACTTAGAAGACATTTTCTATAGAGCGATGGACACCTCGGATCCAATTATATCGACAGTGGGTCTTCAGAGAAGAATTCAAAAGAGAACGAGATCAGACGAAACCTCATCGTTGGCCTCGTCCTCAACGTGATAGCTTGAAATTGTATTTGCTTCAGGTATCGCGAATAATTCTGTCTTTTCCTTCTGAAGTGACATAATTATTCGCGATACCTGAAGCAAATACATTTCAAGCTATCACGTTGAGGACAAGGCCAATGATGAGGTCTCGTCTGATCTTGAAGAAACACTGTTGTTCAACGACGTAGAACTGTCGGACGAAGATTAATTTCAGATCATTGATTTCTGAAGATTTTTTAAAATAACGTGAGAGGCGAGAGGACTCACTCAGAAAGCACCCCGAATACAGTGAGAGGCGAGAGGACTCACTTTAACAAAGCACCTCGAATACAATGAGAGGCGAGGGGACTCATTTTAATAAAGCACCCCGAATTACCGATACGGTAATTAAGGGGTCTGAAATCGCACTGTAACCTCCTCGTGGTAGGCCCCGGAAACTACAGATTTTGTAGGCAAACTGCAGGCGTTTTAATTACATAATTATATCTTTTTATTGTGCAAATATCATATTGGATCCGCCATTTTAAATTTCTAAATTCTGAGTACAGATTTGAATTCAGCAACCTCGAAAACCTTTTAGTATCAAATTGCTACACAATCGGAGCATTTTTAGCAATTTCGTCCGCCATATTGGATTCGCGATTTTGAATTTCTGAATTTTGAGTACGGATTCGAATTTAGCAACCCCAAAAACCTTGAACTATCATATTTTATAATAATTGGAACATTTCTAGTATTTTGGCTACTTTTTCTAGTTTCTCGGCCCACTGTGTGCTGTATTGAGTCTTCGCGCTGTGAATTTTTGATCGTTCCGGTGTTACAGAATGAACATATTCTACATCTGATTCGGAATCTAAGTTTGAATGTGTGATTCGAGCATTTTTTGCGTTTTTCTCACTTTTCCGTACTCCTTTTTTCTTTGTTATACACGCCTGTTCAATATGACTTTCTTTGTCACAATATTTGCACACAGCTTTCTTGAAATGGCATTTTTCCGGGGTATGATTCGGTTTATTACACCGAAAGCATAATTTTTTTTTTTCTTATCAGAACTCTTCTTTGAGCTCTTCTTCCTTGGACGTTGTTTTCTTGACTCCATCTGCTTGATGATCTGTAGCTCATGACCTTTCAACTGCTTTTGCAGTCGTTCGGTACCCTCGATGCTGCTTCCTATTTCGAGCGCTTTTTCCAAAGTAAGTCCATCCTTGTTCGCCGGAGTGATAGATTCTTTATGACGGCGGCATAGGTATTGTTGGAGTTCACCGTCGATGAGTCCGGCCACGAGTCTGTCTCGCAGCATAATCTTCATCGGCAGCGATTCCCCCGTGCCTCCGAATTTGCAGTCCTGTGCTAGCTTTCGGAGTCCTCTTTCGAAATCCTTGAGACTTTCGTCTTGCTTTTGATCCCTTTTCTGGAAACGGACTCGTGCTAATAATTCGTTCGGAGATTTACAGAAATGAGCATTACATTTCGTTACTATTTCATCATACGACATCGATCCAGGCGTTTCCGGCGCAATGAGGTTTTTTATAATAAGTTTTTGCACCTACCGCAATAAAAAGTGTGCATCACTTGGCGCTCTTCGAGGTAATTTTATTAGCTTCGAGAAAGAATCCAAACCTTTCGATGTATCCACTCCATTTTTCCTTCGCAGCGTCGAATTCTGATAGCGTGCCTATAATGGCTGCCATATTTCCAGTCACTGGTGGATCCGCCTTGTCAGAGTTCTCTTTATCCTCGCTGTCGGACGTCGTTGGAAGTAAGGCTTCTTTCAAGTCTTCTTCTTTCCGTGTGGTTATCTTCGATCTAGCTCCCTTGGAGCCGGACATGTATGTGGGTATACGCGGCAATATCGACCACGTGGCTCATAATACATTCGCCGGATTTTATCCACTTCACGTTTACCTCTGAGCCACTTTCGACTCGCTCGTACTTTCCCCGTCGCCAAATGTTGGATCCTTAAATAACTAAGACCTAGTAAGCAACAATGTGTATATTTCTGTGCGGAGTACAATCGGATGCGCGTGCACGTAACAAGCAGAGAGCCATGTCTCCCGGGAAAACAAGATGTCGGCGCCGTGTCGATGCGCGAAGTCCTGCGCCGGGCGCGCTCTTTCGGCTCGACCGGAGCGTGCTGCCTTATGTGGCTGCGGGCCGTACTTGGATATGTATCAGTATGGCTACTGATGGTATTAGGCGGGTTCTGAAAGATTCCGTGATACCTTTCCGGCAACCAGGGAAAGAGTTTTGCACGCTGGATGATGGTTCCTGAAAGGTGAAGAAAGCAGAGAATAACTGGGAGGAAGAATTAAGAATTATTTTAATACTAATAATAATAGAATTTAGATATCAAGAGGCGTTGAAACAACGGAAACCATGCTTGAGAGGACTACCAGGGCACTACCAAAGTTCCCGTTGCGCCCTCGTCCGCTATCTTTTTCAATACGCGTGGTAACAAAATAAAGGGTGGAAAAGCGTATAAATTCAGTCCCTCCCATAAGAGAGTAAACGCATCTATTGCTACAGATCCTGGATGTGGGAATCATGAAACGTAGAAATCGCACTTGATACCAAGTGTAGTAGTATCAAGTGTACATGATACCAAGTCTTTAAGTAGAGACGCAAAATGGTCTACATCGAATGGACCAAAAGTCCTGGCCATTCGCTGAAAAATGTCATTGGATAGGGACCACTCGGTATCGGGATCTGCGATTCGAGATTTAGCGTCGGCGATGGGGTTCTTAATAGAGAAAATATATGAAGCAAAAATGAAGAGATTTCGATTCTCGCACTAACGCCAAATTTGTCTAGAAATTTCAGAAAGATGTTAAAACTGGATAAAACCAAACTTATTGATGTAGGCTAAAGCGATTGTATTGTCAATACAAAGCAAGATGTCACAATCGCAGAGGTCTGCTGCAAAGCCGCACAGGGCGTAAAAAGCTGCTTTAAGTTCGAGTATGTTAATTTGAAGATCTCTATTCCCTACCGACCACCAGCTGTGTGTACGCAGCCGCACGAATCTCCCCAACCGTTCAAAGAAGCATCTGAAAACATTTCTCGGATGAATCTGCCCGAACGAATCTAAATAGATTGATTAGGGTTTGAAAAGACATTGATCCACCATGCAAAGTCTGATTGGAGATATGATGGAATCTCCAGAGTTACCGAATAATTATCGTTGCTCTTATTGAGAGCCGAGAAATTTTTCTCGTTCTAAATTTTTTATATATAAGAGTCTATATTGAACAGCTGAGTACACCAAAATGAGCGATCCAATCAGGCTAGCAAATTCTCTTATGGAACATCTCGATTTCTGAGCCATATTTGTTGTTAGTTGTAATAATTTCTCCCGACGGCGAGGAGGGATCGAAATAGATTGGTCGGTGGAATTAAAAACAAATCCTAAAAATTTACGGTTATTCGATGGTTCTAAATAAGACTTAGACTAGTTTATCTTGAAGTCTAATGACAGCAGGAGGTTAATAGACGCAGTAACGTTAGCTCGGCATTTCTCTGTGGATAAGCCGAGAAAAAGAAAATCATCCAGATAGATAATAGATAGGAAACCTCTCTCGCGAAGGTAAGATACGATTGGTCGAAGGATTTTGGTAAATATGTATGGGACTGTCGAAAAGCCGAATGGTAATGCGGTAAATTCATAAGTTACTTCGCGCCACTGGAAACGCAAGTATTTTCTATGTTCCTTGTCTATTGGAACCAGCAAGTAAGCGTCCTCTAGATCTGAAGTGGCCATTAGCGATCCCGGTAACATGAGGCAAATTACTGTCTGCCAATCCTCCAACTTAAAATGTGGCGGCTCAATATATGCATTCAATTCACGCAGGTTTAATATAAAGCACTTATCACCTGGTGGTTAAAAAAAACACATATTAAGCCATGTGCGTATAGCCGCTGCGTGTTTGTTCGAAGAAATCCGCTTTCTCAGTTGGTCACCCATCCAAGTAGTATATCGGCGCCTTGTTGCTTGACATCGTTGCTCGAACAGGGTAGTGGTGATCCCTGACTCTGACGCTACTTTTTCTACAAGAAAGAACGGGGATAAAAATTGTTCTGCACAGGATTTGACCGTTTCATTGGCTCCTTTACGCAAGAGGCGTTTAACCTCTAAATCAAAAAATTTTGCGGTGGTCTGCGAAAATTCCATTTCTTTCAAAGCGGCTCTCGGTGGAAGCAAAAATGTAAAAGGGATGTGATAACCCCGTATAGCATCCAATACTGTTTGGTCGGTAGTAATATCTGACCACTGTGACAAACAGTTGTGAAGGCGCCCGGCGGTACTTACGGTGTTTAACGATGATGTCGTGGCCGGGACCGGGAGTGAAAGCTGCGGCGCCTGCTGACGGACAGGCTGCAGAATCTTTTGCCCACCAGGGCTGACAATTTAGAAATCTTGTGCCCTGTCTTTTCACATGCCTGTGCTGCTTTAAGGGTCTCCGTGAAGCTTTGACCAAACAGGAATTCGTCAATAGGTGCTGTCTCCGCGGCATTTTTGCCTATGATGTTAAAGGAAGGCTTGGTGAACGCTCTTCTAGCTAGGGAGAGGCGAAAGTGATGGTCAGACAGTAAGTGTATGCCCTCTGAGAAATATGATAAGGCCGATTGTGCGTCGTCAGGATTTCCAAGCTCGCGCAGGATTTCCAGCTTTAGCAGGATTGACATGCCAGAGCCGAGGGCATTGAGGCAGGCACCCACTTGAGCCTGTGAGAGCGATTGATACTCGTCACACTATCAGCAAAAGATACATACCAAGAGTTGCAGAAAAAACGTCGCCGACGTTAGTAGGCACTAGTGCCAAACAGAGAAAACAAAGCAGAAGGAAACAGTCGGTTATGTCCTCTCTTCGCCACGGAGTATGGGTCAACAAGAGGACATACCTGGTATAACGCCCCGGTCAGCTTGTGCGACCGTCTTTAGTGCTTGTTAATTGCTCTAAGGCAAGAGGTGTGGCCTGAGAGACCGAAGTTAAAACCTCGTTCACGGGCGAGGCGCCCGTTGCAGGCGACCTAACCTCCTGGGCAGGATCTTGGAGGTTATCGGCCCGGTAGGCGATAAGCCTACGAACCTGCTCAAGAATCTGAAAGCAGCTGTCCCTGAAAAGAGAGCCTCGAACGGATGAATCTCTCAATGTCCGCCTGCTGTCCGCAGAATGGCTGCACGATCTTCCTTTACGTCGCAAGAGATCGAGATCGTCTCACGGGAGAATAGGTTCGCAAACGATGCTTACGATGGACTTTGTCTCCTCTCGAGCGTCTCGAGGGAAAGCTATTTTTTCTATCTTTATGTTCGGCATCCTAAACGACGAAAATCCTGAAGATAGGAAAAGTGTATGTTGTCTAGACTAGCGAACAAAACACAACGAAGAACGAAGGCGTGCGGACCGTGCAAAGGGCGCTGGGGGGCAGGCGTGCTTTTGCTTTTTATTTTGGGCAATTTGAATGCTGTTGTCTGGGAGCATGCAGGAGCACGACTACATAGTTTTCCATCCGGACGAGACAACTGGGCATAATTTATAATTTGTCATGAACGGAGCAAGACTTTCATTCAGACGAAATTATCCAACATATAATTAATAAATAATTTTACACAAATTTACATAGATTATAATAGTAATTTGTCAACGAATGAGAGTAAGATCTTCACTCATTAACAGCAATTTACTTTAACTTAATTTAAGCATCGTCGAATTGGCGGACTCCCCGATTTACAATAACTCAGTACATAAATGATCAGATAATAAATAGATATAAAAGCGCTACAAAGAAAATATTAGAAGTAATAGTGAAGGAAAGTATAAAGTATTTCCTGTTTATTTACATTTGACTTTACGGCCGGCCTTGAGCTCGGAATGCTGATGCTGGCAGGCACGTTCGGACTCAATGCCTTATCGTTCACAATAAAGTTATATAAATTAATTAGATAATTATCAATTTCGCTTCCCAACTACTCCACGTTGGGCGCCAATTAAGACAGGATTATTTTACAACAAGCCTTTTACCCGACGCGACTTGGGTCAAAGCTGTCGGGTCGGGGCTCAAAATATAGCCGAATTAATTGTTGGGCAGTTAATTTTCCCGAAAAATAACAAAATAGATCTAAATTTTATAACAAGATGGTTCGATTGGGTGACCCAGGAAACAGGAGATTCCAAGAAGCAGAAAGTAATTGACGGAACTGCAAATTACTACTTACGTATTGACAGGAATCAGTAACCCTTTATTATTTAATAGACAGTCACAGCTCTCGGAGATCGACTCTACGTGTAATCGCTTCTTGACAAACGTTTCGACGACACCAGTTATACAATACAAGGTTATTACGTTATTCGCACGATGCTCAGACGGAGAGTGATCGGTCCCATTTTCGCCGGCAACCTCCTGTGGTCTGGGAGAGCAGGGGGAAGTCGCCACAGGCAAGGACGATATATTGTTACCCGGCACAGCCGTCGAGGTTTGTTCGGTAATTTGGCTGTATAGAGTAATCCTATTAGACCTAGCGCAAAGTTTTTAATTTTAATGTTAATCGAATATTGCTTTATTCTACCGCGCATCTCGAGAGTTTAAACTGCGAGACATTGAGCTCAGAATCTCCTGTCACGTCACAAGAATTTAAGAGGTAACAGTAAAATAAAAATATTTAATGAAAATAAAATAAATAAATATTCTTGTAAAAAAAACTTGGCGCTGCTTTTTTACTCCCGTCATATTCTTCCCTAAATTATTTTTATTCAAACGGCCAATTTCGAGCAATTATCAGGTGTTAAAGAAAAAAATATATTTAATACATTCAATATCGTATAAATTCGTTAACGTTTCGCGCCTTACTTGGCCTTCCTCAGAACAATAAAAATTACACAGAAAAACCGCGCATATATATCGCATTATTCTAAGAATACAAAGAATCAACTCAATACATTGCATTAAACCGGTCTCACCAAAGCAATCGGATTAGTCATATTGAAGTCAAAAGTGTCAAATTATTCGTCAATCCACTGAGTCGGGTCGCTTCCCCCGCTGCATGACACTTATGCGTCCATGAAACTCGTATGGATGTAAAATTCCTTGTCTCACAACCATCTTAGTGACAACTATATTAAAGTTAGAATTACATAAGACCAAAAGAATTTTTGATTAAAAATGAGCTTAGCCACAACAGACTCACATAAGAAGTCGATGAAACAAAGAACCGGGGGTGAATTCATTACATCGTCTCGCAAAACGTGTGCTCATCGTGAGAGATAACGAACGACTGAGACGATACTCGCATTACAAGGACACAGAAACATAAATCTTTGTTATTAAACCCAACGTTTAAGATAACCGATTCAAGATGTCAAAATAAGCATCGTTTAAAAATTGTGGTGTCTCTTATGTCGGTCAAACAAAAAGACAATTACAAACTAGATTAAAGGAACATAAAAACAATATAAGATTAGATGAGTCAAAGCATTCGGTTGTTTCGGAACATGTGACTAAATTTAATCATTCATTTGACTGGGATAATGCACGCATCTTGGAAGTGGAGCATAACTACAAAAAGAGATTAACCGCAGAAATGATCCATATTAAAGAGCAAATTAATGGTATAAATTTAAATAAAGACACGGAACTATTAAACGATGCTTATTTTGACATCTTGAATCGGTTATCTTAAACGTTGGGTTAATAACAAAGATTTATGTTTCTGTGTCCTTGTAATGCGAGTATCGTCTCAGTCGTTCGTTATCTCTCACGATGAGCACACGTTTTGCGAGACGATGTAATGAATTCACCCCGGTTCTTTGTTTCATCGACTTCTTATGTGAGTCTGTTGTGGCTAAGCTCATTTTTAATCAAAAATTCTTTTGGTCTTATGTAATTCTAACTTTAATATAGTTGTCACTAAGATGGTTGTGAGACAAGGAATTTTACATCCATACGAGTTTCATGGACGCATAAGTGTCATGCAGCGGGGGAAGCGACCGACTCAGTGGATTGACGAATAATTTGACACTTTTGACTTCAATATGACTAATCCGATTGCTTTGGTGAGACCGGTTTAATGCAAATTGTATTGAGTTGATTCTTTGTATTCTTAGAATAATGCGATATATATGCGCGGTTTTTCTGTGTAATTTTTATTGTTCTGAGGAAGGCCAAGTAAGGCGCGAAACGTTAACGAATTTATACGAATGTATTAAATATATTTTTTTCTTTAACACCTGATAATTGCTCGAAATTGGCCGTTTGAATTTATTTGCTGTTGCTTTGTCGAGCGAAACATTTGTTTATTATTTTTATTGTTTCTTTATTCAATCAAAAATTTTAGTACTAATGTTTAAATTTTAATGTTTAAATTTTGAAGTCCAGCAGCGCCAAGTTTTTTTTACAAGAAATATTTATTTATTTTATTTTAATTAAATATTTTTATTTTGTATTGTTACCTCTTAAATTTTTTTGTGATTAAAATGATTCTTTGCAATATTATAATTTTGTTAAGAAGAATTAAGAAAGAGAACTATTACCACTTGAGTTGGAATAGGAAGATCCTTTAATGGGAACACAAAGATATGTACCAGTTGGATTTTATTTTTTAAAAGTAGTTGCACAACAATTATTTTTTAAAGCAATGTATACATTTTCTTTGCAATTGGCGCAATTTAAAGATTTCACCCCTCTTTTAAACTAGCAGGATCAAATGGGCAGAATCAAACCGGACCTATCAGAATATTTAGTACCTATTTTGTACTAATTTATACCACTAATAATAATTTTGTGCCGTTTCGGAGAAAATCGTGGCGCTGCTACCTTAGCATTAAGCTAAAAAAACCACAAAAAAAAAATTAAATACAGAAATTTGAAGGGACTGAATTTGTACTAATTTGTACCATACAAATAAACTTAATATATTCATCTCTTCTGCTTCAAACAGCCCCTAATAGAATTTAGTCCTATTAGTCTCAAGAGTAAAGTACTCTTTCTCATCAGCAGAATCAATCGCTACTTGTAGATTCGATTCAGGATAATTTGTACCGCGAAAATATGAAGTTTCAGATATTGTACCCCAGCCGTTTGATAAAAAACTACCCCCGATCCCTAACAGTCTCAAGAGTAAAGTACTTTTTCTTTTCAGCAGAATCAAACACTACTGGTAGAATTGATTCAGGATAATTCGTACCGCGAAAATATGAAGTTTCAGATTTTGTGCCCCAGCCGTTTGATAAAAAACTACCTCTGATCCCTAACAATCTCAAGAGTAAAGTACTTTTTTTTCCAGCAGAATTAATCACTACTCGTAGAATCGATTCAGGATAATTTGTACCGCGAAAATATAAAATTTCAGATTTTGTACCCCAGCCGTTTGATAAAAAACTACCCCTGATCCCTAACAGTCTCAAAGGTATAGTACCTTTGGATACTGACATAATTTATACCATTGAAATATAGCATATATAGTTATTTTGTACTGGTGCCGTTTTTTTTTTAATTATTTATAGGAATAAATTAAAATCTGATTTTTGCTATGATTCAACGTATAAGAAGATATCGAAGTAAACTGTACGTATTTGCATGTATACGGGTATGTGCGCGTATATGTGCTGTCACGGCTTTTCCACTCCCGGAGCGGTCCGGGACGTGTGCCGGATCAAAAGGAGAAGGAGAGGAGGGTGTCGGGCCTCTCCGACGATTCCCTCGCACATCTGAAGTTCCGCGAATCGAAAAATACCGTTGGGCGCCAGACGCGGCAATGCGCACGAAAGTACAACGAAACCGCGAAAAATTCCAACGAGACGCCAGACACAAGTACTTCGATGTGCGGGGAGTTGGCCAGCTCGACCTAAAGAGGATGGGCGGAGTGGAGAGGAGGGCGGGCGCGATACTCGGCGGGGTGACGCGAAATCACTAATTCATATCATTTGAAAATAAAGTAACAAGGTTTATTCTGCTTACGGTCTTCATTAAGCCGCAATCAAGTGACTGGGTAACAATACGGACGCCAGAAAAGAAATTAAACGACGCTAGGAGCGCGGGCGTCAAGATCGACAGAAAGTCTCGAAATTTTTACAAGGAGAGCGCCGAGTGCGCGGTTAATGAATCGGAGAACAGTACTAATGATGAAACTTATCGCTAAATCGGAGTAAACGCGAAATAATCATAACGTAAAGGAACGCGAAATAATTGCGGGTCACGCCCGAAGCGCGTGAATGCCACGTCTCGAACCGTGCAGCAGTTCTGTCGCCAGATTATCCTGAACTTTAACGCGAGGATCTTAGCCTAACGCAAATCTTAATTCTAACGCGAGTCTTACTCTAACGCAAGCTTTAGCCTAACGCGAATCTTAATCTAACGCGAATCTTAATCTAACGCACGCGAATATTTACAGCGCGAGTATTGTCCGAGGTCGTACGCGATGGTCAGCGAAGTTTCGCCGCGGAGAAAGAGGAGCAGAGGTCCTCGCCATGACGCACAACGCCGTAGCTAACGCGAAAGTACGAAATTTTCGCGATTTACCACCCGAGAGACCATAACGAGCGCGAACATATGCAATTGTAGCGCGAATCCTACGGAACGCAATAGTAGCTCGACGCGAATCATACGTGACGCACTAAATCTAACGCGAACGAAAACTAAAAGCGAATCACAATCCAACGCGAAATATCAGGGCGCGCGCACGGTCGGACGCGATCACCTCAACGCGGAAAATTACCGGCACGCGAAATAGGCGAACCTTCTAGACGCGGCCATTACCGCGTGTACGATCTACGTCCCGACCGGCGAATTGCCACGCAATAATCTACCGCGATCTCCAGAAGCTTTTCCGTGACTCGATCGTAATCCCACGGCCGCGATACCATTCCGAGGCCCCTCGCTCTCGATATCAATCGCCTAATTACTCTTTGTCGGCGCGTGCCGCCGGTTACCGAAGTGATTTTGAGCGAGCGCGACCCGGAGGGCGGTATCGTGGCTTTACATTATTTCGAATAATATCGAGGCAACCTCACCGTTGATCCTCCTCTCTCGCGGCTCCTTGCCGTCACTTCAAGATGGAAACAGGCGTCCAAAGTCGTCCGAATGGACCGAGAATGTTCAGTGAATCGCGACAAGTGCTCAAACGTACAGCGGCTAGCGAGGACGATTTACGAGTGCTCCCGAAATTTCGCTCGATCGCGGAATCGATGGCGCGCCCCACCCCGGGCGTACGCAGCCGCTCGACGTTATCGCGCGGACCAATTAGGGGCGAGCCCGCAAGCTCACGGCGGATCCTTGCGCAGGGCCGACGATCCTGCTCCCGCAGGGCGCTTCCCGTTTCTCGGCGGGCACGGCAATTTCGCCGGGATCCCTCCCCGTCGGCGAGACGCTGACGTTCCCGCTTTTCTCGTTCTGTCCGGGAACGGTGGCCATCCGTCCCGGAATCCCTTTTGCAGGTGCGTAGGGCCGGCGAGGTTCCTTCCGCCCCGGCGCGCCTGCCTCGACGGGTCCGTCCGTCTCCGTATTACGTGCCGTGAGCGCTCCCAGTCGCGCTCCCCTGCGCCCGCCGGCCTGCGAGTCGCGTCATGGTCCGTCCGCATCGATCGATAAGCCGCTCGATTTCGTCCGTATTGTCCTGTACTCCAGAATCCGCTCCTCGGGAACTCCGGTCTCCGCTCGGTGAGGCGCCACGCAATTTTACAAGAAATAAAAAAAAGAATTAGAGTACGGAAACGCTGTTACATTTATGCCCCTGGAGATCTCTCGCTCTGACCCGGTAAATCGTCCTCGGGCGCGAATTATATAAATCCCGCGCCTTGTGACGGCGGCAGGGCGCTGCCCCGCTGCAGCGAAACTGCAACGTCACAGTGCATGGAACGGAAAACCTCATCGTTGTACAGTTAACCCGTACGTCAACTTTTCAATAAAATTGTAACAGTTAATGATTATGGGAACGTAAAAACAATTTGACATATTTATATTTAATGCAAATTATATTTGTTACTAGTAAATGACAGGTATATAAGTGAAACACAGTTTCTTTATAAACATAAATTGTTTATAAGGCTTTATAAATATAAATTTTTTATAATACGTTATACTTATACTATAATACTATAATACTATATTTTAATACTAATAATTATACTTTATACTATAACCTTAATATACTTATAAACTTAAGATATTCTATAATCTTGAGAAATAACGTAGGAAATTCACACATATTATTAGGAAGTTTGTAATGTTAAATCATTAATAACAAATAAAGATGTTAGAAGAAATATACCCTGGTGGAAATAATTTTACAACAATTTACGTATTTCTATGAAAAATTACAATCTTCTACAACAAATTACAACTTTCTACAAATTTGTGAAAATTGTAGAAATTCATGGTAAATTGTAGTAAATTATAGTAAATTGTAGTAAGTTGTAAAAAGTAATAGAAAATTGTAACAACTTTTTTACGAACATTTTTATGAGACGTAGTAAATCGTAGAAGTTGTAGATTATTGTAAAAATTATAACTATTTACAACTATCTACAACATTCTGCGAATATTTTTTATAAGAACGTAGTAAGTTGTAGATTATTGTAAAAATCACAACTATTTACAACTTTCTACAACATTCTAAGAAAATTTTTTATAAAAATAGTAATTTGTAGAAGTTGCAAATTATTGTAAAAATCAATTGTAAAAATTACAACTATTCACAACTTTCTATAATATTCTAAAAATATTTTTATGGTTAAATGTAAGATATAAACAAAGTATACTTGTTGATATATAAACAAAGTACTATCCACTCTAACTTATATTACATCAGTGTGCACTTGTTCAGCAGTGCAGGAATAGAAACAGATCTTATTGAAAGTTGTAGATTTCAGCATAGTCTGATGTAAAAATGTCGAACATGTCGCATAATTAGTATATTTATCCAGTGAGAAGGCCGATGTTGAATCGACGTCAATTCAACGTCGATTCACCGGATTCACTCATCGAAATTAACATAAAAAATCAGCTGATTTCAATCAAATTGTTTTGGCATCATGAGTTGCTTCTTTCTAAGTTACCTGTGTTCAAAACTCTAAAAATTTTGTCTAAAATTAAGAGACTATGACCGATATTCATAGTCGGATCTTATTTCAAGACCGTTTTAAGTTATGTCTTAAGATGCTAATATGGTTATGCGATTGGTTCATGACATTTTAAGATTGAACTTAAGACGGTCTTGAACAATATAACCTAGAACAATCATTATCGTCTATGACACATCTTAGTGTACTGCCACATCTACAAGAACCTAAAAAAAATGTCTTTGAATTTACGTGAATTACGTGGATTGAAAACTGTATTATAGAAACATATTTATATGTGCAAATTATGGAAAAAAATTATACATTTTTTTTAGAAATAGAGCAAAACTACATCATCTTTCATCATTAATCTTTTACGTATGCCTAAGGTAGTCAGTTTAACTATACCTGTACGTAAAACTTCGTTGACCGCGCATAATATTATTGTATAGATATGTGTTAACATGAAGTATATAAACAGCGAAGCTATAGCGCGTAACCAAAGGGTTAAGGAATATATATATGGGGCATTCTCTGTCAACCGGACACCCCCCTCTGCCCAAAATTTCTGTCGACCGATTGAGGTCAATGAGGGCTCAAATTGTAGGTAATGATATGTAGTTTCTTGTACCGTGTGGCCTTCTTGAGAATTCAAAATGGCTATCAAGGTGTCATGATGATAATCGGAGAAAACAAGAAAAAAATCAGTAAACGACTTTCCGTATACCACAGGATCAATCAAAGAAGCTCTAAAACTATTGATAGGATGACTTTTAAGGTCGTTGATTACGAATCTGAAGCAAATACAATAGTCCCTACTCATATGCCATCTTTTTGGAACGGGATTACATTTTCTCAAATTCACACCTCATCAGCCTTTTTCAAGGCTCCATATTCTCATCATTCTTTTATATCCTTATAGTCCTTCTCAGGATTAATTTTTCTTTCCGGTTATCATCTGATAAGCATTTTTCAATACTTCATCTGTATTTCGTATGTACATTTATCTTGTCTTTTCCAGAAGTGGTTAATTTTTCTTTTAAGTGTGTACACGCCCCAAAAGGAACGTGAGCTAGTATTGATGTTGAGGAGATAAGGAAGTATGATATTTTTACGAAAGTTTGTTGTTCTATTTATCACACCAGATATTCGATAGATAATTATTAAAACATTCCGTAAATTGTCATATAAATTCGTAATCACATCAAGAAAATTAGTGAACATGAAATTATCAATAATAATATATAGAATTACCAATGGCCAATTTACTTTACACAATGTACTTCCCTTAAGAAGATTTCTTTCTTAAAATATCTTCAATGAAAGAGCTACAAAGTTATATTTCTATCATAAAGTATTAGCCTTTATGAAAACTAATTGAAACCATCCAAGATATTCTTTTAAATCAGGAATAACTCACAAGTTGAAGTGACCATTACCCGTTCCAGAGATCCTCAAAAACCATGTTTTTCTAATATCGCAAAAGCAAGAGGTCATCATAAGAAGATTTTCGAATGCTGCAGATGGAGTAAAAGTGAACATTCTGAAAACTAAGACCGCTTAGTGAAGCGGTCACCTGTTCTTGATGTGAATCCGGCTAAACAATCCCCTAGTTTTAGGGCGGCGGTGTGGTCTAGTGGTAGAGCGCCAGACTCGCAATCTGAGGAACGAGGTTCGAGTCCACTAGAGCCATGAATCATGGAAAAGTTTTTTTCCGGAAAAACCGTGCCCCTCAGTGCAAGATGCGGAGAAAACTGGGCTCCGTCTTTCGGAAGAGACGTTAAACCGTTGGTCCAAAAGGGGGAAACAGTAGTGGATGAATTGGAGGTTAGGGTTGGGTACGTCCCTTCAAAACGCCCTTTAAGGCCCCTTGGAGTATATAAAGTAAAATCCTTTATCCAGTTCCCTAGTCTTGCCTTAACTGGTCGGATAACGCTTGGTCTTGCCTCAACCGGCTGGACCGTCCCTCAGTCTTGCCTTAACTGGTCGGACAACGCTTAGTCTTACTTTAACTGGTCGGAAATTGCTTGAATTTTCAATTTTGGTAGCAGATTCGTAACCAGTGCTCATTCGAGCAGCTTTACGGAACATAGAAAAGTTCCATTGCGGTTTTGGTCGCCATATTTGATCCGCTATCTTGAATTTTAGAATTTTTACTTCAGTTTCGTAATCAACGACCTCAAAAACCATCCTATCAATAGTTTTAGAGCTTCTTTGATTGATCGTGTGGTATACGGAAAGTCGTTTACTGATTTTTTTCTTGTTTTCTCCGATTATCATCGTGACACCTTGATAGCCATTTTGAATTCTCAAAAAGGCCACACGGTACAAGAAACTACATATCATTACCTACAATTTGAGCCCTCATTGACCTCAATCGGTTGACACAAATTTTGGGCAGAGGGGGGTGTCCGGTTGACAGAGAATGCCCCATATATATATATATATATATATGGGCAGATCCATTACTTTTCGACCAAAGGTTGCGGGGGTGGGTCACCGATTTTGATGCCGATTTTTTCCTCGAAAGTACACTAGAAAAGGAGATGATCCTGAAAATTTGAGCCCGATTCGATCAAATCCGGCCGCTGGAGAATTTTTTGAATTTTGAAAAAAGTCGATTTTTCAGTCATTTTCAAAAATTTATATCTCAGCTTCTATATAACTTAGAGACTCGTTTGAGGCCGCATTCTTTTCTGTAAACCCTCTACTTTTAAGGAAAAAATTGGTCATGGTCATTGGCTTACACTCAAGTCCGGCTTCACGGCGAGCTGCTAACTAAACCACTGTTTTAGAGAAATTTTGCCTATTTTTGAAATGCTGTCATATCTACAGTTTTCGAAGTAGAGGGTTGATCAGCAGCTGATATTTTTTGTTCAGGTATACTCTGAAGAAATCTACCCACTTTTTACTTGATTGCTCAGTGGTCTTCATACCTAAGCCTGGCAGAAATGGACACATTAAGGCCAAGGATTATAGACCTATCAGTTTGACCTCTTTTCTGTTGAAGACGCTGGAGAGGCTAATTGATAGGTTTCTCAAGGATGGACCATTAGCGGACCACCCTCTAGCCAGTGCTCAGTACGCCTACAGGGAGGGCAGATCTACGGAAACTGCCCTACACCACCTGATAGGCAGGATAGAGACGCAGCTGGAAGCGAAAGGATACGCTATTGGTACCTTCCTGGACATCGAAGGAGCGTTTGATAGCACCTCGAACAAAGCCATTAAGGAAGCACTGATTGCACACGGGGGTCCCAGAACCGCTAGTAGACTGGGTGGAAGATATGCTGGCGGGGAGGAACCTAACAGTCACGCAAAGTAATATTAGTATCACTGGTAAACCGAGTAAGGGGTGCCCGCAGGGTGGGGTTCTGTCCCCTCTGTTGTGGTGCCTCGTAGTCAATGACCTTCTGGTGAAACTACAAAAGAAGGGGTTCCTGACCTGTGGCTATGCGGATGACGTAGCTATAGTGATCACAGGATCCTTCTTAGATACCCTAAGGGACCGCATGAACGATGCCTTAAAGATCGTCCAAAAATGGTGTGAGGCCAAGGAATTGATGGTCAATCCATCAAAAACCAACATAATGGTCTTCACCAGGAAATACAAACCAGAACCCATTGAGCCTCTTAAGCTCTGGGGGAAGGTAATTCCCTTCACAACCTCAGTTAAATACTTGGGACTATATATAGATACCAAACTTAACTGGAAGGTACACCTTGCAGAGAGCAGGAAAAAATTCTACTCATGTATGTGGATGTGTAGAAGAGCCATGGGAAAGTCTTGGGGCATAAAAGCCCCCATAGCACTATGGTTGTTCAAGCAGTACTGTTACCGAGACTACTTTATGCATCTGTGATCTGGTGGCCCAAGACAGAGAAAGTGGAGACAAAGAACCTACTGAAAAGCCTACAAGGGAGCTACCTAAGGGCTGCAGTAGGGGCTATGAGGACTACCCCCACAGAGGCGCTAGAAATTGCACTCTGTGTGCCTCCACTGGACCTGGCCGTGATAAATTCAGCTAGGATCACAGCATACAGACTAAGGTGTCTGGGAGAATGGAGAAACACAGGATTGGGACATACAAGGCTCGACCTGTTCCAGAAACACCCTTTCACTTTAAAACAAGATAGAATTATCAAAAAATACCAGTTGGTAAAGCACTTTAAGACACGAATACCAACTAGAAAAGATTGGTCTGACCTGAGGGGAGTCGGAGATCCCAATGTGGACCTATGGTTCACTGATGGGTCAGGCATTAATGATTGCTTCGGGGCAGGATTCTATGGGCCAAAGGAAAACCACAGGGAGAGTATTCCTATGGGAAGCCACTCAACTGTCTTTGCAGCGGAGATACTGGCTATCCTAAAGTGCACGGAATACCTGCTAAATAAAGATACGAAGGGAAAAAAGATAAACATCTGCTCGGACAGTAGAGCAGCCATACAAGCATTGGCAAAAACAACTACTGAATCAGCATTGGTTTGGGATTGTATGCTAGCATTAGAAAGACTAAGCGGACGTAATAAGGTCACGTTAGTATGGGTGCCTGGGCATCAAGGAATACCTGGGAACGAAACCGCAGACATACTGGCCAAAAAGGGAGCTAATGAAGCACCAATTGACCAGGAGGAGATGGGAATACTCTTTGCAGTAGGCAAAGAACTCATCAAGGGTCGCCTGAAAAGGGAACACCTGGCTAGATGGGAGAAGCTAGGAACTTGCCGCCAGGCAAAGACTTTGATGAAAGACAGCAGACCAGGTAGGGCTAATGAACTACTGGTACTGAGTAAACAGAAACTGAGAATGGCGTTGGGACTGCTCACTGGTCACTCCGCCTTACTTAGAGCACACCTTTATAATCTCGGGCTTGCGGAGCAAAAGGCATGTCGCCTTTGCGGAGACGAGAAAGAAGACAACGTACACATAATATGCCAATGCCCGGCATTTGTATGTAAGAGATACAAAATCTGGGGGTGTATGTTCTTAACCCCCCAGGATCTAGAAAATGCTAGGGTTACAGATTTGATAAACCTGGTACAGGGTTCAAGACTGTATCTTGAGACCTAGCAAAAAACGAATGGGGAGGCACAAAGGATCAGCTAGATCTAGTGGCCGATAGGGACCTTAGGGGTACCTCCCACTTCTGTACTACTACTACTACTTGATTGCTTCTATTTCGTTAAGTTATGGGCATCTAAAGCCGATCGATTCTCGAAAAATCGCCATTTTTAGATAGCCAGAACTTTTTTCTTTTAACTCGAAATCCTTTGAAATTTTCAGGGAATATACTTCATTATATCCTTAAACAACCCTGAAAATTTCAATTTTGGAATAGAAGTGGTTTCCGAGTTATGAAGTTTTTAAAATGTCAACTTTTCGATTTAATATGACATTTTTTGTGGTTTTATTATCAATTTTGTAAATTTAATGTAAATAATTGATATTTTTCGGAAAATATATTCGAAAATAAGGAGCAAAACGGATTGTTTGAGATGTTACGTCCAACCCCAGAATTAAGATAAAGAAAACTGGGAAGCGAAGGAAAGGCTAACCAGAGGGGTAGGGGTAAGGAAGGACGCAACCAAGATACTTACAAATGTCGCTCATAGGTACACGCTCTGAGGCGCGTGGCGCGAGCCGAACGCACTTTTCAATGGCTCAGGAAGGGTCGACGTCCGTAGAGACGGTAGGACGCCTTCCGTGAGCGGTGCGATCGTCGGTCCTCTTTTGAGTCAGGGAATTCAATTCCTTTAACTCAGGATCGGACCTCGTGTGATTTCAAGAGGGAGATAATACTAAGGGTGAGGTCTTATTTTAATGAATGAACGGAGATATCATTAACATAACTATTTATTCTTATTCGACATAAAAGGTTATTATCTGATATAAAGTTTATATGTATTTGACAAAAAAATGTTATCTGGTATAACAGAAATAATTATGAGTTAGGTAAACAATAAATGAGAATCCGGGAGAAAGTAAAATTGAATACATTTAATAGTGTAAATATCGGACATGTTTGTAATGTGTGTGTGTGTTATTAATTTAAATCAAATATCATAAATCGGATGTAATGACATGTCTATTGTTGTGAAAACATATAAGATTAAAATATACATAAAATAAATTTATTCTAATAGGGTTCGTAGGTTAATCCAGTGTAACGATCTCGAGATCGATAGTGTCCTCGAGGGTGACGGTGGAGGCGGTCGAAGGGGTCGGAGATGGGACCGGGGAATACAAGGGTTCGAGCAGAGGAGCGGGATCAGGGTTTACGGGGATCACGCGGAAAGGAGCCACGCGGCAAACCGGGCGATAAGGTGCGGGAACATGGCGAGAGGGGAGGACGACGAGCCGAGAGAGCGCGATAACGGGGGGGACTCTCGTGTGAGCAACCGGGCTCCTCCGTAAAGGCCGGTAGGGGCGGTGGACTGGCGACACGCGAAGGACCGGGTCTAATTTGTTCCTTTTCTAATTTCCTTCGCTCTTGCTGCTTCTGACGATCACGCTCGTGTTTTATGGCCCTTCGAGATTTCTTAAGGGGGGGACCGCGCGATTCCACTACAAGTTAATAGCTTGTTAATTGTTAAAAACCGTTAACTGCGGGAAATCGACTCGATTTTGGAGGATTGGAATTAAAGAGAGAGAATCTGCTGAGGTTCCCAGCAGCGAATAGAAAAGAGATTACTCCGAGCCCGCCGATAAATCAGCTAACTCAGGAGCAATATAAGAATAGAGATTACTCCGAGCCCGCCGATAAATCAGCTAACTCAGGAGCAATATAAGAATAGAGACTACTCCGAACCCGCCGATAAATCAGCTAACTCAGGAGCAATACAAGAATAGATATTGCTCCGAGCCCGCCGATAAATCAGCTAACTCAGAGTAATATAAAAAATGAGATTACTCCGAGCCCGCCGATACAATCAGCTAACTCAGAGTATCTAATAATAGATATGCTCCGACCGCGATACAGCTACTCAGGAGTAATATAAGAGATTAGAGTGTAGGGGGGATTAATGTTTAAGGGTTATGGATTAATGTTTAACCGAGAGAACTTCTGGACACACAAAAATGGGAATAATAAATAAAGTGTATGTACGACTTACTACTTGACGCTGGTTGGATGAGAGTAGGAATAGCCGAAAGCGATGATCCTCGGTCCCTCAGCAACACTCGCAATTTTAACGCGCACAACTCAGCTTGGAAGTCTGACTGTAGGGTTCAAGGAGGGCCGAAGTCCACGAGATGAAGATGAAGAAAATGAGGATGGAGTGCTCCAATGTCGGGGTTTATATAGGAAAGTTAAAGGGATGGAAGGGATGAATTTCGTGTGGGATGTGTCAGGTTTTCATTTTGGGAACTTCTGGTTGGAAAGATGCTTCTAATTTTTGTTTAAAGGATTTCTCGTTGGCGGGATGTTTTTACCCGAGAGGCGGATTCTTAAATTTTCACCTATCCTAGAAAGCCAGAGACGGTTGTCGATTTTTCCGACCGTTCGCATTGGCGAGTCTTCTCGTAAGGCCCCCACTGTCTTATTGGGGGTGCAACCTATCGCTCCTTCCAGTGACTCACTTGTTTTTCGGTTATCGCTAGTTTCTCTTTTATTAGAGTTTCTTTTTTATCTCGCGACCCCTGTTTTTGTGTTGACGGACGATGCACACCTCTTAATCTTAAATGCAAGCAAAAACTCTGTCACGTATATTTATGGACACGTCTCAGGCTTTGTTTCCGCTTGTCGGAAACATCGTACGTGCTTTTGGAACCTCGCTTGATGCAATAAAGATCTTCATCAACCCATTAAGGCCCATTTGGCGCGTCGTATCGCCAGGTACATTCTTTCAATTTCAGGCCGACAAGGTCGATGAAAATT